>JAAGNO010019246.1:12096-23798 GCA_033439905.1 Ceryle rudis
ACGGAACATCAAACGGAAAGAGAAAGTTGGTATGAAAAAAACCCAAACTAAAATTCTGTCATATGCGCGGGATGAAGTGAAGGAAATATGTAAAAAAAAAAAAAAAAAAAAAAAAAAAAAAAAGCATTGATATTTTATAATTATTACAAGTGATTTCTCAAAGGAAAAATATTTATTTTCTGATATGCATATGCATATATTTTCATAACATCCTGAGGTGACTATAACAGAGCAAAATAAAGAAAGAGAATAATCTCATGTTTTTATTAAATAAGAATTCAAAGGTTTTCTAAAGGTTGTTTTAATTCTACTTTTCAGAATAGCTATCTTTGTTGTCAGTTTTTCTACGTATCTTTGAAATTTCTGTTTGCCACGTTCCATGTTTACTCTCTTCCAATCCAGGCTGACATGCAGGTTGATTTCACTAGGGGCTTAATGAATCTTGTGTAATTTTGAACATACTTGAGTATTTAAAGCTTTCAAAATCAGCAGGCATTTACTTTTATTGTGTTTAAATTCCAGTTGGGAGAATTATTATCTGTTTCCTGTCTTGCCAGAATATCCTAAGGGAAATGAACATCATCAGTTTATATCTGCAGGTAACCAAATCACAGAAACAGAGAGTAGTTTCAAGAATACTCTCTAAACTTTTCAATAAGGATTATCTGGGTTTAGATTAGTGGGAACATTCATATTTTTGTCATATTTTTCATTAGTGAATTAGTGAATGTTGTTCTGAACACACTCAGAAATGAAGCCTGTTAAGGGTAGCATTTAGCTGGCTATGACTTTTCATGTCCTTATCAGCTAAGAGTAAGTGAGGATTTGTAAAGTGTTATCCAAGTTTAGTTTTGCGTAGACCAAAGGGACATGATGCCTTAATGTAATACATGACCCATTTGTTGTCATGCTATGTGAAATACCCTTTTTCCTGTCAAGAAGGACACCAATTGAGCTTTCTGACAAAATTTTAACCTGGAGTATGGTATACTTGTGTTGTCGAGGCTTCACATTGTAATTGTGGTACTCTCTTTTAGCAAAACAGTGAACACACTTTCAGGTATGTAAAATCAAGACTGAGACATGACTTAGAATTAAATTTCCCTTCTGTTGACACTGGAAAGTTAGATGGGCATCCATTATTGATGGAAAAAAGGGAGGACTTGTGTTTCCTTACTGAGGTCATCAGAAAAATAGTTGAGGTGAGTGGCTCCTCTGACTGAATTTAAATGCCACCTTCCTAAGTACTTACTCTGTTTTGTTGCAAAATTCTTAACAAGATTTATCAGATTGTACTTAATGTCAGTTAGATATCTAAAATATTAGTTCCACTAATGTTAAGGCAAACATGTTTCTTGCTTCTGGAGCAAAAGGGAGAGTCATTCTTCCAAATGCTAAACTCTGGACGACCTTAGAGCAGTTTATGATAAGAAGATTGTCAGTGGGTTACTCTGGATAAATTGAAGTTTTCTCAGTACTGGCCTGTTCTACTTACTGGTTACTAGTGGTGGGTATTCCCTGATAACGCATCACTTGTGGGCCCTCCCAGAAATGTTTCTCTTTTCTTATTTAGATCCTATTCTTCAAAAGATCAGAATAGTTTTTAAACAGGGAATGTTACAGTTGAGCTACTTTTTTTTGTAGATGATGGTAATTTGTGGTCATGACAGTCCCTGCTGGGGACTTCTGCAACTACAAACACAGAACAGGAAGTTGCCTCTGCCCCAGACAACCTGATATTGAAGGAAAAGAGATAACACAAAGCTGGAAACACATAGGAGATGAGGGAGGAAACAAAGAAAGATAAATGGCTGTGGGAGGTAGTGGTTTTGATACACTTGACACATCAGCTTTGTGTGGACTTCACCAAAAGGAGTTTTATGGTAGGGATGTGGTGGAGGACATCATGGCAGTTTATGGCTTGGGATATAGAGAGCTGTGCCAAGTGCTAGAGACAACTTGAGGAGAAACAGGAAGATGATAGTCTGAAAATGCAACAAAGGGGCTAATGTCATGGGCGCTGTGAATGTGGGCATTGGTATTTGGATACTGGATGAGAAATGATAGATGAGGTATAGACCATGATGGCCATGCAAGTAAGGACAAGACAACAGAGATCTGAGAGTCAAGGGAGGGATGCAGAGGAAAGCACAAAGATTTAGATGTCCTTGATGTGACAACCTAGAAAGGAAGAAAGGTCAGTCAAAGATGGCTTTGAAGTTATGGGCAGCTTCTGTTTGTTCTACGTGCCAGAGCAAGGGAAGTCAATTTTTACTTACTAAATGCTGTGACTCCTTGAATCTATCTGAATAAATTATATTGGGAGTTTTTAGGACACAGAGAGACAGCAATTCTGCATTTTTGCAACTGTTTGCTTATTTTGAATTTATATTTCACAATATTGCATTGATAATTCACTCTCTGCTGTAGGAAGTTTTTCTTCTCAGCTGTTTTAAAAGACTATAAAAATACATAAGCCTAATACTCTAGTAGGAATCTCCTCTGTTTTGGTAACAATAGTACATATTTCCAGAAAAACACAGCAGTGTGTTGCAGAAAGATGCGTAAAACAGGATAAAATCTCATTCTATTGTCTTGGTGCTACATACAAGACAGCTACAAAAAATGATAGCAAGAAAAATGAATCTCAAAACTTGCTGTGATTCTTCACTTTTAACTCCCCACTACCAAAAAAGAAAGACAAAAAGAGAAAAAAGATTTTAAAAACAGCACTTCAGTAAATGTTGTCTGGCTTAAATATCATTTTATAAAGGAAACATAAGCATATGTAAAAAATAGTTGGCAGTCAGAGATTTTAAGGAGATTTTTCTTCTGATATGTTCTTTGACTTGATTTGATAGCCTTCTTTTGTTCTCATTACAGGCCATTCTTTAGAGAAGTACAGAATTGTAGGTGATCAGGGTGGTTTTGTCAGGAATAAATCTGGACTCATTTGCACTTTTCTCTTTGATGACCTTTAATGAAATAATTTTTTTAAAAAAGTAGAAAAAACCCGTAAAAGTATGTGACCACATTTAGTTTAAAATATCATTGTTTATTATGAAGTAATAAAAGAACTATGAAATTATTCAGATGTGCTTCAGATTACTACAAAAATTCATACCTATAAAATATCAGGGTTCCCTCCCTCCCAATTTGCAAATCACCAGCCGCTCACAGAGATCAGGTTCATAAAACCACATCTAGTCCAGCACAATAACAATGTGCATTAAAGTTATTATGCAAGGTAATACAGAAATTCACATCTTCAAGGATGATACAAAAAGACCCAAAATGATAGCAGTTTGAATCATAGATTACATTTTCTTCTTGAAGATGACTTTTTCACTGTTGAATCCTCTAGCTTCTCTATGCTTCCAGAGGCGTTTGACACTCAGTGAGTATTTCTCTATGATGGTAGACCTGTACTGCCTTAGAGTTTCATACCAGTAACAAGAGTAGCATTAGGCCAGTTCTGTATGATTAACACAGAATGTTAACCCTGGTTTACTGACTAGGTTTTACATTTCTGCAGGATTCAGGCTGTTTCCTGGAGTTATTTGGGCTAAGATGCATTGTTGTTGTGTCAAAACTATTTAGAACATGGGGCTCTTGTCTCCATACTTTGCTTCCTGTTCACAGGTACCCTGTGCTGAGACAGGTGATTTACAGCTCCAGATCTGTTCAGAAGCCAGTAGCTGACACTTGTTTCCTGTGCATGCATATAGAGTTTGCATATGTGTGTGCCCATGACTTTGGTGCAGTCAGGACAGTCAGAGCATCTATTTGGATTAAATTCCAGCTGACAGTCTGTAACCTGACAATAGTCATTAACTCAAACACTATCCCATTCCACCACATTAGCAGTTGTGTGACTTCCAGCCCAGCTTTCTTAGAGTCTGAATACTAGGAAGCAGTAGAAATGGTCTGATGTAACAGTTGGTAAACTTAACCTCCAAAACTAATTAAAAACAAAAATAAACTCAACACAGGAAACATTTGTATCTTTTGCCCTTTTTTTCATAGTAAACTGAGCATCAGTTTCTGACAAATCACTTTAATTTCCTGTGGGGAAAATTATTGATTATCAGGCAGGTAAATTATGTGAGTTACCGAACTTGTTAAAAATCATTCTTTATTTCCATTAATCCTGCAAATTTACCCACAGTTCTGCCTATAACTCATACAGATGCTAAGCTGGTGACAGACCTTTTGTTAAAGGACTATTGTGCGGTTGTACTATGGTGGGGCCATGGTTGTCCAGGTGGAATGCTTCACCATAGTGCTGTATTGAAAAATTACATAGTCAGTATTTGTTACCCACCTGAGCCTTGACAGGAGAATGGTCATGAGGCTGGAAATCCTATTAGCAGACATGTGATGCTTTCTTTTTTAGTGATTTCCTGCAGACATGATGAGAAGATCATGCCAGGAAACTAATAAATTACTATGTTCTGTGTGTTACATGCTCTTACAGTAAAATGCTCAAGAAAGTTTCAAGTTCACAGAGAAAGCACGTTCACCTTGGACATCAGTAAATCTCCAGAAGACAGTGGGGTGCATCCTAGGGAGGCAGACGTGGGATGGGATTGCAAAAAGAGCAGAGGGAGTACAAGGTGAAGTGGTTTCTAGCAAGGCAGTCTTGGTGCCCAGGTGTTGAATGCAATTGCAGATTCATGGCAGGAGATGTTTCTGGTCTGTGAGGCTCTGATACTCATTACGCTGCGTTTTCAAGCAGCTATGTGAATGTTGTTGCACTGCACCAAATATCACATTTCCAGCTATTGGTGAAAGAACATAAGCTGGCACTTAACAGCCAAGAATGTCTTCTCTTGCCTGTCATGTCTTTATATCTAGACCGTGTTCAGGCCACAGTCGTCGCTGACTGAGCTCTGCACTGGAACAGTCGTGGCCTGGTGACCAGTCTGAATTCTTCTGTTTATCAGACATGCCGGGACAGGTTTTTTTTAAATTGTATTTTTTTAAAATTATGCCATGAAGAATGGCTGAAATTGAAATCATGTGCTTTGTCTGGGAGCAGGAGGAAGACATCTGAATTCAGACTCATGTGTTATGGGAACAAAAAAAAAAAAAAAAAAGGAAAAAGTAGGGGTGTCTGCTCAGTCATGACAGAACATGCATCTATCTCAGACATCTCACCACCCATACATATTTTATATACATCCCAAAACAGCTACTTTCCTGCCATCAATTTGAGGACTGTTTAAACATGAAGATTACACTTTCCATTCCATGCAGACGTGTTGAAAATAAACAAATAGCAGTTCTGAATTAATGTTGAGGTATCATGGGGAAAGGCAACTTGTGAGATGCTGTGTGCTGTAGACAGCAGGGCATTGTAGTAGATTCCAGAACAAATCCTACACAAGTTCAGAGAGAGAAGCCAATAGTAAAATGGACAGTTGTTCTGTCAGATTGACAATATTGCTGGGTGTTTATAATGTATACAATACTTTCTGTTCCTCTGTATTCTGTTGCGTGTAGGTGCTCTCAATATCTCCATTATAGATGTTTGTTCTGGTGACCTCTCCTGGAAAACCAATAATCTTAAGGAGCAGATTCTTTAAAAGACCTTAATCCCTTTTCATTTGTGTAGCCTGAGTGAACACCTCCTGTAGCTGAGTAATTACTACCCTGAGGAGCATTCTTGAATTACTTTGCATTAGTCTAGGAAATTTTGCCTATTCTCTGGCTGGCTTTTTTGCCCCAGGAGAAGACTGGGAGAACAATTGTTAGCCTCCAGGAGGAGAGCCTGGGCTTCCAGTTGCTACAGTTGAGGCTTGCCAATTGTTACGCTGTTATCAACAGAACATAAAAATAAAATCAGATCATTTGGCCATATGATTAGCACATTCGTGTTGAACTCTAGGTGACCTTAATCTTCTGGCTTTTTACAGAATTCCCATCTTTCTCACTAAAGAAAAATATCTTCCTTAACATTAAGATTTTTCTTTTGATGCTGAAATAACCTCTGAGTGTTTGTTTATAGAGTTTTAATAGTCCACATTTGGGCAGACAAGAAAAGATGCATTTGAATGATCTTGAAGACACATTGAATAACCAAATTTGTAGCATTCAGATGAAGTTTAATCATATAATAATTAATTTTTACTGCTTGGTGAAACACTTCTTGTGTTTCTTTTTGCCCTATCAGTATATTGCAAGATTCAAAAAGAAATATTTGCAGTTATGTAACGAGTAGGAACTCCTGGATTTGAAAAAAGTCATAATCTTATGCTGAGTAAGTTTTGAAAATTCCTTGTGGGATTCAGACAGTTGTTTATAGATTCAGACTACATTTTTTGACTTTTTTAAGTTAGTGAGACTTGTCTGTGTAAATGGAAGTTCATTGCAATGATAACTGTTATTTGACAGTGGAGAGTCATAATGAACACCTTTGACAATGAAGAAACTAGAACTTGCATTTACTTCACAGCTTCACATTTTAGAGTGTTTGCTTTTATGGTTAAGAAATTAATTAGTGTACATAAATTAAGTTCTGTCTGCCTGACAAGATCCTTGAAGACCAAGGAGAATGGAGGATGTACTATATAACTATTTCCATTTTATAACTTTTGGTTTGGTTTTTTTTTTCAGTTGACTCATAGTATCTTCAGTGCTGTAACTTGAGCTATTATAAAATGGCTGTAAATTTTATCTTCTACCCCTTCAGCATGTGACAGTGACCACTGGGGACCTCACTGCAGCAGCCGCTGCCAGTGCAAAAATGGAGCCTTGTGCAATCCCATCACTGGAGCCTGCCACTGTGCATCAGGTTTCAAAGGTTGGCGCTGCGAGGAACGCTGTGATCAAGGGACATACGGAAATGACTGCCATCAAAAATGCCAGTGTCAAAATGGAGCCACCTGCAACCACGTGACTGGAGAGTGCAGATGTCCTCCTGGATACACTGGAGCATTGTAGGCAGCGGGTATATTACGTATGGGGTAGAGATACAAGTGCTAACAAGAGAAATTAATTTTAGATTAACACTATGCCATTGGTCTGGCTGCTGTGTAGTGCAGGCAAGCAGGGTTGGGGGCTACAAAGCAGCTGGGAAAAACATGCTGTGCTGCACAGTTAGATGTGTAGCTGAGAGAAAGCCCTTTTGATCTGGTCTGCTAAGTAAAAGCCACAAAAAGTAGCAGCAGGAACTTCTTCATGACCACCATGAAAATGGTTTGGCTACAAATTTGGAAAAATCGCAATGAAACATGGAGCTATTTAGCTTTGTCACTCCAGGATATATTTTGACCTTTATCAGTAACAACTGACAAATGAGCGCCAACCAGTGTAGAAAGAAATAGCTCCAAGAAAAAATAATTCCTACATTGACAGGTCTGTTTGTTAGATGTGTTGCATGGATGTTATACAGTAGTCAGTGTGTGTCTGTTTATGTCAGACTGCTTTCTGTTTCATACTTTTGGCTGGAAAATTTAACGATAGCATTAAAAATAAAGAGGTGGCTGGAGGCTGGAATGTGTGCTGAAGTAACAGTTGTGTCTGTTGTACACCTAAACCTCTCTAGCTGTGAGGTCCTTTGTCCTCCTGGGAAACACGGGCCGCAGTGCGAGGAGAGGTGCCCGTGCCAGAACGGAGGAGTCTGTCACCACGTCACTGGGGAGTGTGCCTGCCCACCAGGATGGACGGTAAAAACATTTTCTGAAATCAACACCACCCCATAAAACTTCCATATTTGTAGATTTCAGGCAGTGTCAGAAGAGGGTATAAAATGGGGAAAGCAAATGCAGTCTGCCTGTAGCCAGGAGTAATGAGAAACACATTTTAGCCTAAGGAACTGGAATAAAATACTTGCAAAACCACCTATTCCTGAAAATCCTCTGGTTCTGTGTTGCCTGTTTAACCATATCAGATTCTGGGAAGCAAAAGACATGAATTGTACTGTGATAAGGCAACACCCTTTAGATCTTGTCTGGAAGTCATTCATTTCTAGATATAATTTGATATTTCAGGAAGGTCATAAAATTATGTATTTTTGCAGTGGGTTTTGTGCCTGTTTTCATATGTACAGTATGCATGGCAAAGCTTCCAAACCTTTAGATGCTGTGTTAGATGCTGGTGATGGAAATGGTGTATCAGAACTTTGACATTATCTTTAGACTTTCTACCCTTTTGTCAGTGGGTAGGGAGAGAAGAATTGATCTCAGATCTGCAAGTAGCCTCCCCTACTAACAGGCTGCCATCTCTGAGTTGGCAAGTAATGGAGTTTGAAGGTGATCAAAAGGCTGGATGGAAGGTGATCAAAGCTCAAATAATTTATTTAAATACATTTGAAGATAATATTTGTCAATAACATTTGCTAATAAAGTTTTCTATTTAAATATCCATTTTGAGTGAAAATCCACATTTGATGAACTTTTAATTATCTTGTGGTAATTGAGATATTATATTGAGGTAACCTGTGGCAGACGTCAAGTTTTTCACACCTAGAGAACATAGCTGTAAATGATTGTCTCTGTGTTTTTAAATAGCACGTCTTACCTGATGACCTAACTTGGCCATTTTTACTTTTTATTCCACTTCATGTTATAAGAAGGAAATTATTGGTCATAGAATACAAATATTTGCATGAATTCTTGACTCCTTTTAACTGCCTAAATACAGCTGATGAAAAATGAGACAGCATATGAAGCGGTGATGGAAATTTTATACTAGCGTGTGTCTTAACTAATAAGTTACTGTTTAGCACTTTGACTAACTTTTCATTCCAAATTGTTATTGAAGCATAACTCTTTGTTAGCTTTAGCTTTTTCAATTCTCTGAAATACAGTCTTGTCCCTATATCCTTTTTCGCTTTTTGGGTAAGGAAGGTTTAAAGTAGCCAAATATAAATTCTGCAGTATCTTATGTTTATCTTCTTTGATGAAATGCCTGTAAATAATGTTTTTCCTGAAATGGTTTCTTGAAAGTCTTAAAATCTGATGCTCCCCTCACTACACA
The DNA here is from genome assembly GCA_033439905.1 of Ceryle rudis. NCBI lineage: Eukaryota > Metazoa > Chordata > Aves > Coraciiformes > Cerylidae > Ceryle > Ceryle rudis. The sequence goes on from JAAGNO010019246.1 coordinate 21,079, forward strand.
GGAGCAATTAATTCCAAGGATGTAAGTAGCAGTGCAGAAATTCAAAACCTGTTGAAGGGAAGCAGACATTCTACCTAAGCTTTTAAGATACGCTGCTTTCAGTAAAATTAAAACCAGGTTTTCCTTTCATCAGAAAAAAAGCCCCAAACAACATCATAAAGTAGTGTAATTGGGACATTACAGCAATTACTGATTTCTACACCACTACTCACTGGAGGGATTTCTGGATGCCTTGATATATACTACTCCTGATAAATAAATTGGGAAGAGATTGACATCAGTTAGTCTTAAATGTCTTAAGTTTTCACTGTTGCTTAGGGATAGTGTTTTTCATTAGCTTTGGCTTCCAAAATGGAAATCCTATAAGAGTGTTCCTCCTGTGCTGTAACAAACCCTACATTCAAAGCTGGAGAAGAGCCTGGCATTTCCAAGGTCAGCACTAAACAAGTGACATGAGATCTCCTTGATATTCCTTCATTACAAACCTTTCTTCCTTGTCCATTCAACCTGTTATCCCAAACTATTTTTTTTTTTTTTTTCTGCACACGCAGGGCAGGGTCTGTGGTCAGCCTTGTCCTGAGGGTCGTTATGGGAAAAACTGTTCCCAGGAGTGCCAGTGCCACAACGGAGGGACCTGTGACTCAGCAACAGGTCAATGCAATTGCAGCCCAGGTTACATAGGGGAACGGTAAGGAAGACTTAATTTTGCCCATCTGCTGAACCTGCAAGGGGTCTGCTGTGACAAAGGAAGTTAAGAAGAAGCTGGTAGAAAGCCGAATGAAAATATCCCTGATACATTTAAATGAGTCTTATGAAATATTTGCCATGTCACTTAGCTGATGCTGGGTTACAAGTTGAAAACACCTGTGTGAATACCGTTCTGTGAGGAACTGCTTGGTTTCAGGATTTTACTGCTGTGGCCCATGCTCTGGCAGCGTCTTGTGGGTTTTCATTTCAATGGCTTGCAGATGATGCAGTTCGGGGTATGATTAAGGGGTAAGGAGGGAAGTTCTTGCTTTTGTGCAGATGTTTGGCAGTCATAGTAACAAGAGAGGCTCATTCATTTTCTCTTCAAAGTAGGCAAGTTCAAGTTGTCTCCTAAAGTACTTCATTCAAATGAAGAAGTGAAGCTTCTTTGATTTCTGACTGGATTGTTAAAAATAATTTTTGGTAGATTGCAAAGATAGTGTAGAAAGACATCATTTTTGAAGGCAGTGAAAAGTGGCAGAAGTGTTTTCCTGCATATATTTTAAACAGTACGCAACTCATTTGCTGAAGCCAGTAGCAGCTTAATCACTGGGGTCAGTCCAGAGGACTTCTGCCAACAACAGCGGGTATTATAACCATATGTACTTCCCACGCAAGTGTTCACAGGCCACGAAGAAAGCCGTGCCAGACAGAAGGGGAAAAAAAACTCATGAAGAAGAGAAACAATTAGTCCAGAGCTATTTGAATGCCAAAATTAAATTTTTGTCAGTAAGGAAACAGTGCTGAAAGTGGTAGGTGCATATAAAGAGCCATAGACAGCAGGGAAATCAAAGGTCTATCCATATGAGAGTCTAAACACTGTGCTACTTGGTGTTTCTAAAAGCAATCACTTTTTTTTCTTTCCTGGAACTTCAGTCTGACTTTAATCTGAAATATCTTGCAGCCTACAGCATTTTGGTCACTTTTGCAAGTCTGAGCTCCATTTTTTCACGCAAAACAGGCTGTATTTGCAATTCTTTTTTTTTTTCAAGATACACCAAGGGCAGGAATGGGTCAGAGGCAAGGTTGTAGACTTGCTTCTTAATTCACATCAGTGGGCTGGCAAGAGAGGGAAGTGTTGCAAGAAATGTGTGTGCATTGACTGAGCTAGCATGTACTCACCAGCAGCAAAAAGGATGGTTTTAAAAAGTGCTTAGCTATTTTCTTCTGTGTATAACTTCAACAGTATCTGTCTGAGATTTCAATGTGATGGTGACTCCTGGAGCTCAGTCATATGGCAAGAAAAAGAGGACAGCTAGCTCATGTAACAGTGTCTAGGTGATCTGAATTAACACAAGGGAGTCTAGTTTAAACTACCTTCACAATTCTTCTGCCTAATACTTTTTTGATTGATACCTGTATTCATCAAAAAATGGAAAAAGGTGTTTTAGAAGCTGAACAAGATACAATGAAAACAAGACAAAGCAAAAACAACACAACAAAATTGCAAGATTAAATTTTGTCAAATTTTGCTGGGATTCCTGATTGCCATTTGGAGAAAATTCATTCTCATCTTTATTTTTATAACCTCGTTAGAAAACATTTAAGCAGGGTTATTAGCTCTGTTGTTAATGGAACACTGAAACAGGTTACCCAGGGAGGTGGTGGAGGCTGCATCCCTGAAGGCATTCAAGGTAAAGGTCGACAAGGCTCTGAGCAACCTGCTATAGTTGAGGATGCCCCTGTTCACTGCAGGGGGGTTGGACTAGATGACCTTTAGAGGTCCCTTCCAACCTGGTGCATTCTATGATTGTATAATTATGGTACACCTCTGAAGGAAGGGGTATTTTGTGGCTGGCTTCAGTCAGGGGAGAGTTGTGAATACCTTGAAACTTCTGGTAGCAGTATCAGATAGAGGCAAATACTGCAGAAGCATGAAATGAACATGTGTACCCACTTTACCTCAGCCAGAGGGTTATGCTAAATTCTGTTACATTTTGCAGTGCCTTGTATCATGTCTTTGAAATTCTCCT
>JAAGNO010019246.1:23898-46430 GCA_033439905.1 Ceryle rudis
TCATACAAACCAAAATATTTAAAAAGCCAAGCATTTAAGAAAAACTGAAAAAGACCACCAAGGAAATTCTTTTATAGGACTGGGGAATGCACAGATTATAAAATGATAAAATTATTAATAATGTGCTGTATTATCAAGTAGTATTTTTCTACAATCTCTAACTTAATAAAACTTACATGTATCCAAATTGCAAAGATATTCTGTGCCTGATGTCACCTGTTTGTTGACTTTGCAGCAGACCTCAGGACTTAAGTGTCATCATGTTCTGTCCCTAAAGCTTTGGGATTTAGCTGTTTTGTCTTTTTGTCTATGTCAATGTAATTCAGCATTTATAGGATGCTTATACAGAAAAATATTAAGATTTTTCATGGCACATAAGCAATGGCATGTTGTCAGCCTTGGCTCTAAGGCACAAACTTATTGAGCTGAGAGGTCCGCTCTTGTACATACAATCAAATATCTTAAGTGGACTTAGTTCTGGAGCCTTTAATGCTGTAGAAGTACTGTCATTCTGAATTTTAACAATTCAGTTGTAAAACACAAGAGAAGTTAAAGCTGAAAACATCAAACTTGTATCGCCTGAATATATTGTGAAAGAAATGTCTGAGAGTTTTAGAAGTAGGATACTAAAAATTTCTTTTAGTAGTCAGGATGGATAGCTAAACATACAGTCTGAACTTGAGGTTAAATAATGTCTTTCCTATGTAAAATGTTAAGGAATAAGACTATTAAGTGAAGTAGCTATCACGTAAAAGCACAGTGAATGAAAAAGGAAAAGTTTGGTGAAGAAGTCTATTAGGATGTATTTTCCTCAAGGAGCACCAAAAATCATTACTACTCTACTACATGGGTTAAACTCAAGTCCTTACTAATTTCCACTTTCATCTAAAAAGTCAGATGAAGAGAATTATTGGGTTCCTGAAGATATTTCCATGTCTTTCTATGAACTGTGAAAGGGCAAAACCAGCAACAAAAAAACCCACATAGGTCTAGAATGAAATTTTGAAAAGAAAGGTATTCTGGAAATACTGTGTGTTTGGAAACACAATTAGAAAATAATCTTGTCAGAGACTGCTGAGCATGATGGCCAGGGAACTTCATGGCCTGAGCATCTGCAGGGCTGTGAGTGTTTGCTGGCTATTGCTGGCTACACTTTTGCTAAGTGGAGAATCAAGATGACTTTAAAAGGTGGAGGGCTTTTGAAACAAAATACCTGAAAATTATTCCTTCATACTTCAGGTGTGCTTTAAGAGGGCTTGGTTTTGTCCTGGTTCCTGAATGCAAAGTGCAATGGTATCCGTGTGCATGTTGTCTCTTTTGTTGGCGAGAAGGGAAGCCTTTTCCAAAGGAATTAATTTTTAAGTCCGTCTAGCTGGGCACCAAAAGAAACCAGGCACTTTAAAATATGAAGGTACATGAATTCCTGCTTTACTTAGACTAGTGTGAAAGATTGCTCATAAACCACATTTCCCTTAATTCTCCAAAAGCTGTAGTTTATGGGAAATAAAACTAGCATTTGTTTGTTTGTTTGTCATGCAGATGCCAAGACGAATGTCCAGTGGGGACTTTTGGAGTGCAGTGTGCTGAGACCTGCAAGTGTATGAATGGTGGAAAATGTTACCATATTAGTGGTGCCTGTCTCTGTGAACCAGGATACACTGGAGAGCATTGTGAAACAAGGATTTGCCCCGAGGGAATTTATGGTCTCAAGTGTGATAAAAAGTGTCCCTGCCACATGCCCAATACCTGGAGGTAGGCTTTACACCCTTTAACATGTTTCCTTTTTCTATATAGAACATAGAAATCCAAATACAACATGAAAATAACTATTTCCTGAATTTGGTAGCACTTCTATGTAAACTGAAGCAGCTAAAGACTTGTAAAAGTACTTGGTAATCTCTAACCTTATCGAGAAAGAAAGTATCAACCCAAAAGAGCTTCTGAATTTTACTGCTTGCAACTGTATTTGATTTTAATATTCATTGCTGTATTTGTTCTCTGACCCATGAAATAAATGTCGAGACAAGTTGTGGCCTTTGTCTAGATTTACCGCATGAATGAATCATTATATCGTTCACCGTCTGAAGTCAGTATACATCATACATCCCTCACATATTCTGTTCTACTGTAGATGAGAAATAACTGAGTTGACATCAGTGGACGTATAGTATTATGAGGTAGACGTGAGAGGAGAATCCACTTCTCTCTCTCTGTTGTAGGTGATTATTGTAAGTAAAAAATTTTCAAAGCCTTACCAATTGTAGATCTAGATTTCAGAAATACGTATTTTTTGTCATTTAAATGTTTTTTTCTAGAAAGGATAAAAATCTGATCCCTGGAAGTCAAATGAAAGTATATTTCCAGTTGTCTTACCATGCCTTCTTACTCAGGCAGTAACGAGCCCTCTTTTTTAGTTTTGTGTGTCTTAGTGGATTTTTGCAGTGTTTCAGCATATTGTTATGAAAATCTAAAAACTAGCTATTTGGAGACAGACTTTCAGCTGTGAGGGAGGAATGTCAGATGTCAGTCGAGGTGAGCCAACATATTTATAGAGCAATTCTGGACAGTTTTCTCTTGTTACAAAACATGAGTTCCTCTAATGAAATACTTCAGTCACTGTGTGTTCTCTTACACGTTCTCATACATTTAATTGCATTACTAATCACAGTAGCTTAGATAAGGTTTGTGAGCATAATATAGATTTTTTCTGTTGAAAATAGCTGTGAAAGAAATCTGTAGAAACTACTGATAGTTGCATAAAATGCTGTTATATGTTATATATGATGCACCTTTCCTCATAGAAACAACAAAAGCCTTTAGCCAGAATTTAGCAATGATATTAAAGCACTCAAGTACATACATGGAAATATCTATTCCTTTAGGCCTCCGTGAAAAAATTACTTTGTGGATTGTCTGTGCTGTTCAACACAGCTTTCATTGCCAAAACATACGACAGCAAACTGAATTCTTTTCCCTTTCCATTCACATGCTTTTACAGTTGTGTGCTTGCACTTCTGTTTACCTGATTTACTTGAAAAGTCTTTTGAAAAAATACAGGAGCTTTGACATTAAATCAAGCAATTCATCCTTTAGGCAACACATTCAAGAATAAATGGCACCATAATGCTGACCATTGTGGCTCTCAAATTATGCTAGTAGACCAGATACTACTGTATTATGAATTATGGTTAGCTGCTTTCCTGAAAATTTGTCTGCAGACTGTTGTAGCAGCCTTGTTTGACAGGAACACATTACACGGTATAACATTTCTGATACTACAGGGATTACTTCTGATTCATGTTCAACACAGCTGTTCCTTCGCTTATATTGCTGGAAGACAGCTTGTGGTCAAATCAGATCACAAATGTTCACATGTAAACAGCAGCATATGGCTGGTCTTTTTTTGAACGTTTCCCCCTCTCTATGACAAATTAAAAAGCATTTAACAGCCTTGTACGTGTGGGAGCATATTTGCAAAGGCATAACAATCTGTGAGGAAAACAAAGATTTTCAAGACTTCACAGGTGTATTTTATGTATATAGGTTCCTTCAGGGGACCTCAGTCACAAATTGATTAAGACCACCAAATGACAGAAATCAAGGGCATCTGAGTAATCGTATAAAAGACAAAGCTCCATGTGGACACTCAACACTGTTGAGAAGTCAGTCCTATGAGGCTGTGTTCATCTCTCAGTAAATATCAATCATCCAGGAGACAAATTTTAAGCACATCAGGGAATATCCTCATCCCTTACTTGCCTACGACAAGTACTGTTTGGGCTGGCAGTGACCAAAGGATCTTCTTCATAGCACTAACCCATTTAGCAGCAATGTATCCCAGGGCACAAAAAAGGGGGTAAAGTTCTTTCTTCAAATACACAAATTCCTTTGTGTGTCTGTATGTCTAGGACTCTTACGAGTTCTAGAGGCCTAGATACCATAAAAGCTTTTTTCATCTTGGTATCACCTCTAGTTGAGATAACCTCAAAGAGGACCTGTTGGTAGTCTTAGAGATCTAAGTTATTACTTATGTTCTTAGTATTCATATATGTGGAAATCAACTAAAAGATAGTTAAAAAAACCCCATAGAATCGTAGAATGGCTTGGGTTGGAATTGACCTTAAAGATTGTCTAGTTCCATCATCCCTGCCACGGGCAGGGACACCTTCCACTAGACCAGGTTGCTCAAATACCCATCCAACCTGGTCTTGAACACATCCAGTTCACCCTGGGCAACCTATTCTAGTGTCTCACCACCCTCATAGTGAAAATCTTCTTCATAATTTCAGAAAATACTTAGCATCAAAAAATATGTGTACTTAACCTACAGTGTACAAGTATGTGTCTAGCCATTTTCTTCAAATACTTAAAGATACAAAAAACCATGATACAGTAAAGTTCAAAAATATAAACATATTTATATTACCATTTTATGATTGAAGATACTGCATCCGTTTGGCAATAATTCATAATTTACATTTTGTGTAGGCTAAGCTACAGGTATTTTGCTGCTGCTGTTGATTGATGGCAGTTCCTGAGGGTGAAAGTCAATCTCAGCCTTGTTCTGAGTTGTGTCAACAGCCTCTTTTAAATGCTTCTTAAAGGGTTAGATACAGATAGATGTGAGATTTTATTCTTTTTGAGGAATCCAGCGGACAGTAGCAGGTAAAAAGCCTTATGCCAAGATTCTTCTCACAAATAAGTTCTTCTCTGTTGCATATTTTGATACACATGAAAGGATAGCAGCTAGAGTAGAAATCAAACTCATACCTCTGTTCTCTGTGTCTGGGTGACACTGTAGTTCTTTCCCTTTTTACTTGATTGTCAAGAAAAAACCTAGAGAAAGTGGTAGCTGGTTGAAACTAAGACCACATAAAACATACTTCCTCAGTCAAGTACAACAACAGTGCTGTCAGCTTGTATGAGCAGACCCACGTGTATCTGCCACTTCCATCCACAGTTTGTGGGGTTTGCAGAAACTTGTCATTCCAGTTCGCAGGAATGCGTGAGAAATACCTTAATCTGGCTTTCTCAACATTGTCACTTCATTTTGTACAGGAATATTCTTCTAGCTTAAAGCACTTTTAGACTGGGCTTTGTCATGACTTTACTCAAGTGATACCTGATGATCATTCAGAAAATGTAAGAGGGAGAAATTGTAGCTGCATATTTATCTAGCAGGTTTACAAAGGGTATTTGTTACACCTGTGTTACAGCATATGCAATGGTTTCAGGTTGATCTCCAAGCTAAATTTGATATGCCTGTTGGTTGTTTGTTTGTTTTTTCTTGTGAGCTCTTTCTTGTGATTTTTCACCACTGCTTCACACTGGTAGGTAAGATCAGCTGGGGTCATTCTGCACGTAATTTGGTATAGTTCAGGCTGGAATTAGGGTTGAGTGGAGTTTTATGGTGTGATACATGCTTAGTTCATATAGTCTGCTTGTGTTTGTTAAGTCAAGATTAGGGCATTTTGCAATTTTTCATTTTTCTAATGGACTTGTACATTAGAAGAGCTTTTAATGGAAATTTTGTATTGCATAGGGTGGTACAGAATTTACTTGTAATAGTGAAACACCTGTATAAATCATATGAAAATCATTAAGTTCATCTAAGTCCTTCCTGTGTGTATTATCAACAGCCCACAAATATTTTTTTGTTTCTCTGAAGAGTAGGGTTGTATTTCCAGAAAGTGTGAACAAAAGATCAGGAATAAATGTGGATGTACTGGCAGTATCTCTCAACATCTCTTTATTTCCCTATCTTAATATATAAATCTTATTGCCAATTAAGCTAATTGCATGAGAACACATCAAAAAGCTTCAGAAGTTCTCCAGCTTCTTACACCTAATTACAAATTACGGAATTCTAATTTTGGTGTCAATCAATATATGTGCAAGTATGTTTTAGTAACACTCCCTGTGGGCCACAGAATATCAATGCCTCTGCTTCATACCCAATGGTTGTTTGTGCATCTGGTCTCCCCCCCTCCTGAAAGGAAAAAAAAACCCAACCACAAACAATACTAGGATTTATGTCTTAACATGACAGTACTACTAATTTTATGTTGTAAATACATTCTAATTCATATCCTAATGACTGTTCACTTCTGGAGTGAAAAATCTTTTCATATTCCCCACCCTGTATTCTTCCACTGGTAAGAAATATGGGAATTTGATCCAGAATTCCACTGGGTACTTACAGGAAATTAGGAATAGGGGACAAATCTGATTATCTTGCTGCATCATGTGTTTTCATAATTTTGCATGTATTTTATATGAGAAGAGTGTCATATCAATGGCAGGTATACTTGTAACTTAACAAATAACCAGGACTGTTGACTATGAACACCTTAATTTTGAACCATTTCTGTGTATATCATTTAGTTGAAAACACCTTTCATCTCTGTGCAAACCAGCTTAATGACTCCAAAGAGATTTTAGTATCTTTAAGACTTCCAAATTTTTATTATGTCATAGTGTTTGCAATAATACAGAGAGAGCAGAAAGCATAATGACATTCCAACCTTTATAATTCATACTTTCCTTGATCAGCAGTATGTAGTTGGTTGTATTCAGCAACAGGAAATCCTCAGTTTGCCAAGAGCAGCCATACAGTCCAGGACCAGTTGCAAGTAATGCTGCATGACCTCGTTATGTTGCAAGTTTTTCAAAGAATATTGCTAATACTTATGTTATAGCACCTAAAGCATAGTAGATATTTATAAAAAAATTCAAATGGTCACAAAAACACTGGAACACACTCACAGACAAGGACTCAGCAAATCTTGAAAAATCAGGCTCTTGTCATGGGTCATTTAATGCATCTGGACGAAGGCACATTTTTCTTCCAGCATACTTAAAGGAACTTCAATCAGTGGCAGACAAATATCTTTAAACAGTCTTCCCATTGTAAATACATTGGATTTTGGATATTAAGGCTTTCCTTTGGTAAAGATTAAGGCAGTGCTTTGTCTGCCAGAGTGATACAGAGTACCCCATTGTGTCCACTTTTCCAGCCCATACATCTTTGCACAGCTGATGATGTCCATTTGTTATGAGGCAACAGCTGTCTGACTGGCTCTTCAATGAAACTGCTGTTCCAGGTAGGGACAGCTGGTCTGCCACCAGGTATGGACAGCACAGGGTGGATACTCTCCAAAAGGTCATTGCTGTGATGGTGTAATCTGACTTCTCCACAATGCAAATAATGTTGTGTCATTCACAGAAAGATGCCAGTTGTCCTCTTTTCAACCAACAATTTAAAGAGTATGCTTTCCACTCATTGGGTGCTGTGTTGTTGTATTGTGTTTGGTGTTATGCTATTGTACCCAAAGCATTGTATTTCTCAGGCAATACACTCATGAATTTGGGCACTGTTATGAAAATGATCCTACTATACTTGGTGTGGAAAGCTAACAATACATTTTAGGGAATTTAATGGTTTCATCAATTTAATATTTGTAATAATGAATATCTGCTTTATGGTACAAATTGTGTTTCAGATAGGTTTATTTTCAACAAGCTATGGAAAAATAAAGCCTCTTTTTCACATGGCGTTCCAAAATGTCTATATGTTGTATGATGTTACGTATCTTTTCGGAATTGACATGCATTCATATATACATGTATAGAACCCTTTGCTTTATGATTTAGGGAGTAAAAAAGTATCTATGCATAGCATGCAAATCCTTTATGCAATCTATCTGTAACGGCATATTGTTCTTTGGAAAAAAAAAAAAAAAAAAGAAAGAAAAAATTGATGTCACATTTAGTCCTGAATTCTTTATCCTTTCATCCCCTCTTGGCAGCTGTCACCCTATGTCTGGGGAATGCTCCTGCAAGCCTGGCTGGTCTGGGCTCTACTGCAATGAGACATGTTCCCCAGGATTCTATGGCAAGTCATGTCAGCAGATCTGCAGCTGCCAAAATGGTGCTGACTGCGATAGTGTGACTGGAAAATGCACCTGTGCCCCTGGATTTAAGGTAAGTAAGTCTCACTTTCACAGTCTGTTTTCAACTCCACTGCCTTCAGTTAAGTGCCAAATTCTTTAAGATGTAAGTGTCCTTGTTCTGCCACAATAAAAGACGTAAGGATATTTAGGTACCACTAGCTATGTTAAAAGATAAGACCCTGAAAAGAAAAAAATTATTGGTTGTCAGCATAGAAATGAAGCCACTTTAAGACAGAAAAGTTAGTTGCTCTGAGAGACATTGATGAAAATACTGGTGTGCTGCTGGGGTGTAAATAAAGGGAGGAATACTAAGTTTCAGTCATTATATTGTTGCAGCAACTCCTCATGCTCCATCCAGAGAAACTCTAGACAAAGACATTTGATTTTACAGTTCAGGACAGATTATTCTGCAGCTTTTACACACATTTGTGGTTACTTATGCATTGGATGCTAAACTAACACAGAAATCATTTTACAGTATGACCGTTCTTCTAGGAATAGTAACTGTGAAAACCTCAGCCAAATTAATTCATAGAAATATTTTACATATCCACATTATTTTCCATTAAATTGCTGTCTTACTGTGTTTTGGATTCATACAGGGCTTCTTTATTACTGAAAATACTGTCCATTAATCTAACTAAGTGCTGTTAACTATGTGACCTGAGGCCTCAGAGCAGCTAGTAGAAAACTAATGCTTACTGTGGACTCTAAAAGCATGAAGGACTCCCTCTCCCTTAAATTCAGCGTAACTTAGTGACAGCCTAGGACAGTCATGGGCTGTATATTTTCCAGATTTTCTAGCACCTGAGTCACTCTATGTTATGTATTAGGTATTGTCTGAATGTCCTCCATTAGTTTTTAGGCTCTATTTTTTATAATCCAGGGTGTTACTTGTGGTACTCCTTGTCTTCTGGGGACATATGGAGTAAACTGTTCGTCTGTGTGCAACTGCAAAAACGAAGCTATCTGTTCACCAGTAGATGGTTCTTGTGCCTGCAAAGCAGGTAAGTGTCTCTTCGTATTATTTTTTTTTCTTGTAATCACAAAATTAAATTGAGTTTTTGAAGTAGAGAAAAAGAAAGAAACTTAATAAAAAGAAGATGACTTTGAAGGCTGCATGACTAGACACATCCTGCTTTTGCTGCTCTAGGAGGCAGAAACTAGGAAAACATCTGCTCACAGAAGAGCGTGCATACCTCATGTTCATGTTTCCTCAACCCCTCTGCCTGGTTCTCTCCTCCCCATAGTAATTTTGGTGGCCAGTGTAGCTCCACTAGAAACTGTATGTGCCTGCCCACCTCTCCATCACCTAGTAGCACAGGCCTTTGGCTGGATCAAAGCTATCTCAAGCATCTTCCAGTGCTGGTTCTGCAGAGATCTCTTCCCATATAAAGGTCTATAAATCCACATGGTGTTCCTATCCAACACAAAATATGCTAAGCTTCACTTAAACATCTGCTTTTGCAGTACATCTGTTCTCTTTATAACTTCTGCTGTGAGGACGGGTTTGAAGTTCAGTGTCCCTCAGCTGTGATGCTGGATTGCTGAGCAGAGGGGGGCAGGGTGTTGAATGATGAGAAGCAAATCCAATGTCCAGCCTACCTGGTAGATCTTCCTGTCTAAAAATACGGGTATTTTTGTTTTATTTTGGTTTGTCCTGTTTTGTTTTCTTTTTCAGTTTTTGTTTGTTTGGTTTTTCCTAAAAATACACAATGAGAGTATTTTTGAGAGTAGAGAAAAGTGTTAGTTACCTAGAAAAAATAATCACAAAATTTGACACTGATACAATTAAATCAGTTGTGTAGCAAATGTGGAGAGTTTCCAGCTTCTACTCTTGCCGGAGACAGTGGAGCTGATTTAACTCTGTTAAAGTAGCTAACTAGCTACTGCTAAGTATCTAGGTTGTGAGGAGAAAAACTAGTCCTTGAGCCATGCATAATCCTATCTTCTTGTGCATCATGCAGTTTTAGTCGTACTGTGATGAAAAAGGACGGCAAATGGTGAAATTAAATCAAGCCCAGATATGTGTCATGGAAATGAAGAAAATGTATAAATCCTGGAAAGACTCATGGGAGAGTCTCAGTTTTCTAGCTAGGATAGTATAATATTTTTTCCTGAAATGACCTCTAAGTTTGAAGTGACCAGTCTAGAGCACGAGGCAGCTTTATTTCAATACATGTGTTTTGCATAGTGGATTGATTAGGCTCGGTGCAGTATTACTTTTCCCTTTGCTTACTGTAAACAAGGTACAAAATTAGAATTGGCTTGTGTCATTGCTGATGATAACATATGACTGGTTCACGCTGTTTCTCTTGTATCCAATAGATGATCACATTTTTCAAAATCCATTTACATTTCTGTCTATCCAGTGTGCAGTCTGCAAATCATTCCTATCAGGCATAATCAGTGGTGAATACTGCATTTGAGAATGATTTTCCATTGCATTCTTCTTTGTGTTTGGAGAGAAGTACAGAAATCACCTAAAAGGTCTTTTATATATCCTTGGAGCCATCCATTTCATATGCTACTTTTATGTTTTCTCTTTTTATGTGTGTGTCTAAGATTTCTGTTAAAACCACATTGCAAAACTGTCTGTATTGAACACGGGTGGAATAATTAATGAAAGCAGCATAGGGAAGTATAAGGAAAATACTCCTAATGTTTTTCAGGCTATACCTTACAACCTTATGTCTTTCAGTGTAGTTTAGTGCTTCTCAGTGAAATTTCAAGGTGTCTCTGTTTTCATTTCAGTTATCCCATCAATTGCTTTTGTATGTTGGCACCCGTCTGCAAATGTATGCTGTGCACAGATGTTGCAAGGTGCCCTTGAGCACCCTTATTCAAACCTGGACAAGTCCTCAGCTGTAAATGTTGATAATAGGCTGTAGTTAATGTTACCCCAGTATCATGCATTTCTGAGAGATGCCACATGGTAGTCAGAGGGACACATGTACTCAGAGAGAAACGGGGGGAAACCTAATTAATTTGTTAATTTAATTCCTACTTTTGGCAGGTTGGCATGGTGTAGATTGCTCAATAAATTGTCCCAGTGGCACCTGGGGACTTGGCTGTAACTTAACTTGCCAGTGTCTTAATGGAGGGGCTTGCAATGCTCTGGATGGAACCTGTACCTGTGCCCCAGGATGGAGAGGAGAAAAATGTGAACTCCCTTGCCAGGTATTTTAATAATTTCACTGAATTTTGCACTGTAGGATAATACTGTGCAGAAGGATGCTCCTGTCACTCTTCTGACTTCATGGGGATACATCCCTAAGGAGCAGCACTGCATCTGCTAGCACGTACATGACTGGGTCCAAGACCAGCGACATGCACCAACAGTTCTTCTGGAAGAACTCTGCTGCACAGAACACCAAAGAATATGAAAGCTGTCTATGCAAAATGAAATGCATAGATGAACAGTTTTTCTTCTTTCACACTTTAATGTTGGACATCAAACTTTTCACCAGCTCCTTTAGAATTCATTGAAAAACACAGAATTAAACTTTTCCCTCTCTATCAGCATAAAACGCTATTCAAATTGCTTCTGTTAAACTTCTCTAAGTAAAAATGATGAGAGGAGAAATATATCAAATATACATTCCCCATCAAACAGCATGGTATTAATTAAATTAGTTTATATCTATGGCACAGTATGAATGAATAACTTTGATTCCTTCCCAGTCAGACATGAGAAGGCACTCTAACCGCCCAGTTCCATGACAGATCTTTGGCTCTCTGCTGGAGCTCAGATTTCCACTATCTCCCAGACGTCGAGATCTGCAGCATTAGAAGTTATTGCATGGACAAAGGCATGCTTCTCATCCATTCTGTTCCACCTTGTAATGTGCAGTTTGTGGAAGCTATAAAAATATATAATTTCAAAATTTTTTAAATGATAAAATTAAAAACTGACTTGTTTTATAATGTAACTGGTTTCAATTACATTTCATACACAAAAAAAATAAGTATTTTATGAAAAATGGGGTTTTCTAGAGTCCATCTTTATCAGTGATGGACTTAATTTTTCTGGTTAATTTTTAACAAACTTAATTTTTTTAATAAACTTTTCTCTGCTTTCCTTTTCTTCTACACTGTCTTTTCTGCACTTTTGCAATTCTATCTGCATAGTAGGGTTAATATAATTGTAAAGGAACCACCTGAACTGAACATAAAACTTGTAAATTCCCCTCCCATATCACATTCAAGCTTCTATCAGTTTGTACTCGCTGTACTGCTCAGTAACATGGCAGGAATAGCTGAACTACCATCTAACACTGGAAACCACACCTGTGTTCTATGAAAATCTGTTCTGTTGAACTGCACTCAGAATACTCCAAAGTGATTTTTTTTGGAGCTGTTTTTTGGTTTTAAGATGAGGAGCTGCATAAACTGATATAGTGAATAAAATGGCAAGCAAATTCTAAAAAATTCTAGAAAGGTGATTAGAGTGCCATCAGTGCATGCTTGTGCAGTGTTTCCAACAGTGCATCTCCATCAGAAGACTAATTTTTCTTTTTTTCAGAAGCAGCTTTGTTTATCACTTAGTGCCTGACACTGAAGGATGATATCTCCCAAGCTCCATTAGCTCTTCCAAAACTGGCTTATTAGAAAAGATAGGTATTGTTTCATGGAATTTGCTTCACTGTTCCAAATTTAGCAAAATAATGCTTAAAAGCATTTCTATATCAGATAATTAGCGTGCCCATGCTCATTGTCTCGCTCTCTCTCTTTCCCTGTCAAATGATGTCCATAGTCATTTACATATTTCAAATGCACATTCTGCCTCAAAATTCCAGAGCAGGAGAATAAACAGAAAACTAATTCAGATGTGTCCAGTGCTGTCTGAAATATTTTGCTTGTCTGAGCAGAGAGTTTATTTAAATCAATGCATTTCAATGTTTTTATTTTGTATACTGCCTCCTAGCCAAAGAGCTTCTTTTCGTAGCATAACATGCCCCGTAGAGCAGTGGGTAGGATTTTTAGTCAAAAGAAAGTGATAAAATCTACATTGTTTATGCAATAAACTTCACACTGAAGAAATATTTTAATCTAATGTTTTACTACTCTTTGTAAGAAATTGTGGCTTCATGAGGTATCGTTTTTGATTGATATTCAGAGAGCTTGGAGTCTGAGGCAGAAATGAGACTGAATTGCTTTCCCATCAGGAGTCCACCAGGTCCTAGAGTAGGAACTCAGCTGTAAGGGAAACTGGACAGTACAAGAAACCTTTAATTTCAGCCTCTGATAGTATAGGTTAATGCGTTCTTTATCGCTGTCTTCATGTCTACTAGTCTGGGATTTTTCAAGAGAATGTAATTAATTCTTTATCTTCCCCTCTTAAATGAAAGAATGAAAATATAGGATGCCAAAATGTTCCAAAAGCCAGAAGTTTTTTGTTTTAAGAAAGCAGATGATGGATTCAGAAGAGGCCTGTGGTTGATTTTTTGAGGCAGGACTGATCAGAACCTGTTCTCCTCTAACCCCCAGTTGTCATCATCTCTGTTGTTTGGTTTTTTTCTGTTGCAACAGGACGGCACATATGGTATGGATTGTGCTGAACGCTGTGACTGCAGCCATGCGGATGGTTGTCATCCCACCACGGGTTACTGTCGCTGTCTACCAGGATGGTCAGGTACAAAAGAGAGCATCACAGAGGACAATGAGAGTTTATGCTGTAGTGGGACTTGGTCTTGCCTTTCGGTTTTGTTGGTAAAGGAGTGGAGTTGAAAGGAGAGACAGACAGTTCTGTGGCTGCTGTGTCTCTTCTGTAACTGACAAGTGAAGAAACTTTGCGGAGCATGGCATCCACAGAAAACTGGGATTAGAAGGGGAAATCTTAAAACATGGGAACCTTCACGCTCTGATCCTTTATGAAAGTGGTGAATAACTATAAATATTCAAAGTTGAGCTGGCAGCTTTGATAGATAAAACATACACATCCAGGAGCTCAGAAGGCTTTACTCAGGCAGACAAAAAGTGGATAAATCACGCAGAAGCTGTGCTGCCATTTGAGTTTCTCAAACTTTTGAAATAATTAAATTTCTCTGCTTATATTTTTTCCTGTACGAAAATTGTTGCATGTTTTTCACAAAGTTTATCCAGCATTTTCATCATGTCTTTAGGAATTACATATTTTTAATTATTCATCAAATTCCATGTTTGACACTTGTTGCACTCTGCTATTTGTGGAAAGCCAGATCTTTCAAAGACATGCTGAAACCGTCTAGAAGGACAACCTGTCATTAAATGTTCCTTTTAATACTAGGAGGTAGTTTTAGTTCTCACAGATTTCTAAGCTTTAAGTGCTTAGAAAACTCTTGCATATTCAATAAGGATTAAACAACACTATAAGACTGCCCCTGTTGAAGTGTTCTGAACTTTGTGCATGTCCTGGTTTGAGTTCACAGTGAGAATTCAGCATGAATGTTTCTGCTGTGAAAAGAAAGGAAGACTTAGTGATTGCGGACAAAAACTAGTATTATTTATTATCCATTCACTCATTTATAAGTTAATATATTTTCCTAATTGACTTTCAGCTTCATGATACAATTGCTTTCTTTTTTCTTATACTCTTTTTCTTCTACTATATCTGCTTCCAGATACAGTAGATGGAGGTAAGCAGACAATCTGCCACAGTCATTTACTGTCAGGAAGTTTAGCAAATCATTGTGCTCACGAAAGTTTTGTAGACCTCATGACTTTCTCAGATACAGTCTTGGTGCACCAAGTTTTTTCCCAAACTTTGATTTTTGTTTGTTTGGGTTTTTTTCTAGCTTTGTAGATGGATCACAGCATTTCGTTCAAAATACATAATGCTCCTTGTCTTCAGTTCAGGTTGATTACAGTTGATTACAGCTTAACTGGTGTTTTTCTACTTTCTGTTCTGATGAACATGACTTTTATAATTATTAGGGATTAGGAATGAAGTGGAAGTCTTTAGGGGATACAGACATGGTCAGGAAAAGCTCCTGCTTTGCTTTGGAAGACAAAACCCATTTATTAATATCGTGATCTGTCTGTATATTGAGCTTCTGCCAAGATGTTTGAGAAGGCCTCTCTTCCCGTTGTGTCTCCCCATTGTTGTCCTTTTTAATATGAAAGTGAGAGGCTTCCAGAGCCAGCAGTCACCTAAGTGAGCAAGGAGTTTGTTGGATTTTTTTCTTTTCCCACAGGCTGCAGTGTAACTTATCGACAGCCACTCAGATACCTCTGGGATATAACTACCTCAAGGGTGCAAAAATACTAAAACATTTAATAAACTATTAAAAACTAATTTTAGCATTATGCCATGTGTTACTTTGTGACACACTACTTTGTATTTTTGTTTATTTTGTTATGATATTAATGACCTTTGATGACTACTCTTACTTTCAGGTAGTTTCAGGTAGTTGTTATGAGGGCGTGTATATGTGTTTGGACATGCATTCTCAAATTATATTTGGATCTGCTCAAAATATAATTTCTTAAATTAATTAACATATTAAGCAAAGAATACCCACATAAAAAATATGTGAAAAGTTGCTGATGTTGAGCAGCCATGGTGTAGGCAATAGGAGCTGTTCACAAGTTCCAGATGTACTGTTCAAAATACGTCTCATGAGTTTTCAAAAAACAAACAAATCACGAGAGACCAAAAATATGTTACTGAATGAAGCCAGATTAAACCAGGTAATTTTGAAAGACCGTACTAAAAATCTACCAACTTTTTATAACAATGACTAGGTTATAAAAATTATCTAGCCAAGTGTGACGTAACTAACCTGGAATGTGAAAGAGGCAACAAGCATATGCTTGAACTCAGGTATTGAAAAGGAGACAATCTTTTTGCCTTTAGTGAAATCTTATTTTGTCTTAAGATTTAGAAAGGGAAAAAAAATCATTAGAAAGAGACTTACAGATAAAACTGGGTATACATCTCTGGATGATGTCATCACAGCAGCCTGTGTAACATACTAGTTTCAACATGTTGGTGGTCTAGACACACAGTATGACATAAATGGCATAGTTTGCTTTATACTCAGTGTCTGGAAAAATCCTCCTCCCACACTTCACATGTCAGAGCAATAGTCGTGAGGAATCTGGTCTTTGTGTAGATATTTATATTTAGAATGATTAAAAAAAAAAAGGAGAACAGGTTCTCAAATAGCTGTGCTGTAATGTTACATTGCAGAGATAGATTGTAGGATTAAGAAGGGTGGTTGTACACATATTTCTATGCATAATAGGTGAAGAAGCAGCTGGAGCATTTGTGAAAATATAGGAAGGTACTAAAATAGAAAAGAAAAAAAGTTAGAATATCTTTGATTTTCTTCTGCTGTATTTGTTAAAGTAACCATCAGACTTACTAGTTCTCGATGGTTAGTATTATCTACCAAAAAAACCCCAAAAAACCTAAGAAGGAGAAACATATTTGGATCAATCTAACCCAAAAGAGGGATTTAGTTGGTTTAGTTTGTGGCTTCTGTTTCTAATTCAGGTTCTGTTGCCTAGGAGGATACTTAGGTTTCTCATACTAAACAAAAGTGATTTCATTTATAGGACTCCTGTTAGAAATCCTACTTTCTCTGTAGTTTGCACCAAGTGCTCACTATACAGAATCTTAACTCTGCTTAGAAAAACAGAGCTAAGGGTGATGCTTTTTTCCCTGTCAATCTGACCATTCTGTCACATTCCAGGAGCCACGTGACAGGATGGCACATGAGAGAAATATTTGCCTACGCAGAGGATGATGTCTGCTCCAGTGTCTTGTCCCTTCACATTTTCACTCTATCTTATAAATAACTTTTCTTCATTCTGAGTGACAGTAATGGACAGACAGTGGAAAAGTGTAAGAACCATTAAAATAGAAAGCAGAAGAAGGATGCAGAAAATGTACTTCCCCAGTTGGAAGTGAGAATTAATTATTCTAATAATTTATACCAAAAATTTGTTGATTTCCATTAAAGATCCACCCCTACTGCTTCTCTCAAGGACCATAATCCAGCAAGCACCATGGTAACTGTTAATTTCATACCCTAATCTTATCTGTTCTGCAAGCAGCTGTCAAAATAGCATTTTTTCCAAATGGCCTAAAAGATTAGAGAATTCATATTCTGGGGAAAAAAAAAAAAAAAAGATATTTTTGCATTAAAGCCTTGTAAAATGAGCAAAGGTTTTTCTCCATTTTATTACTGTATTATAGTAATGTAGGTATTATAGGTATCACATTACTGTTGTGCCTTCTTGGGTGCAGTTCTGCTGGACCTTTCTGTTTGTGAAGGAATGTCATGTCATACTCCTATGACATCTGTTATTTTTTAAAATCAAGTTAAAAGTTATGTGGTGTGAGGGATTATGAAATACCAGTAGTCTGCTATCTGTACTAAAACAATAGCATTGGTTCATGGAAAAGACAGATGCAGTAATAACAGCCTACATTTTACCAGCATGCATAGTATTCATACATATGCTACAGCAGATAGGGTGTTGGTGGCTTTTTGCCGTGCCACACACCTGCTGACACTAGTCAGATTGCCCATCATCAGATGTGTTGTTCCTGTGAGGAAGTGCTGTGTCTTTCCATGTGCTTCTGACATTATTTCGAAGAGGCACATTTGTTGCTGCACTGTAACAGGGAGGACTGTCATCTGATACCCACCCCACTGATGTAAATAACCAGGTCCTCTGGGAAGCATGAACTAGGACTCTCCGTTACTCCTTAGATTTTAATGTGTACTCATTTCTTCCCCTTCTACATAGAAGGAAAATGACATAAAAATAGTACCGTCATGGGTCTCCCTCACCTTAGGACTAAGAAATGAGCTGCTGCTGGAAGGGTGTGCGTGGTGCTGGCACCCAGTGCACCCAAGATGAGAAGCTGTTGCAAGAACGTGGATTTCCCTCTACCTTGACCAATGTCTCCTCAAGTGCAAGGCCCAGTTGTGATGATTACTCGGTGTGCCACAAAATGAAATGATAAATGGGCATTGTGTCATAGAAATGGCGTGTTTAATTTTTAAACATCAAGAAGAGGTTTGGCCTATCCCATGCCTGGACTGTGAGATACAGACTGTGATACAGACTGTGTCTGTATCCCTATTGCCTATGCATTGTAGTGAATTTTTATGTGGAAGAAATACCACTCTTCTAGAAGAAGAACTTTAAGTCACTAGATTAAGTACATTTATTTTCTACCTGTGAAAAAAGTAAGAAACTGAGAAATAGTATTTTCTTCTGGGTGCCTAAAATGTGGTAGATGAAAGAGCACTACTGGAGTGGATGGCAATATGTAGCAACAGTATGGACTTTAAAAAGATATCAGGGATAGCTCAAAAGTGATTCTGCCACGAAAATTTGCAGATACTGATGTTTGCATTCAGACCCTGGTACAGCGCTGTTTTTGTTGACAACCTTTTCTAGCTGGTTTCCTACCAAAACTTGGGGCACAAACTCTCCTGCTGCCACAGTGAAGAAGTAGCATTCTGAACTCCCAGAGAAAAATCTTTGATCCTTTCATTAGATACTTATTTTAAGACACTTTTTATTTAGTCTTCTGGGTATCTTCAACTAAGGAGCAAGGTACTTCTCTTCCTGTAAAGACAGTGAAGGTACTTCTAAATAGTGCCTGTGAAGTTTTTTACCACTTCCCTGTGCTTTTTTTCCCCTTTCTTTGGGCTTCTTATCCATCATTTGACAGAGAAGTAGGGAAGCAATTCTCACCATCAGAAGTCTCAGCCTCCTTGAGCAGAAGGATCTCATGTTTGTTCCTCCCTGATATGAAGGGTTTGATCTTGGCCTATAAAGGAAACATATTGTTAGCTTTAGTAACAGCAAGATTTCCCCAAATTTTAATGCTTGATCCCTCTCTTGTTTAGGCTGTCATATATCCAGTTTAGCTCAGACATATGGGAAGTACACCAATATGCAAATAGGTTTTAATTCTGAGAGATTATACTGGAAAGTTGCATGTGTTATGAAGATAAATTGTATAGCAAATACACATTCTTCATGAAGAAAAAATTAAATTCTTTTTAAAGTTTGGATAACCGTTTTACCAGACTAATGGAAACATAGTCTGTTTTTTAATAACTATTTGCCGTAAGCTGGAAAATAGTCCAATAGCCCAATAATAAATGTGCCTGGGAAGATCATAAGAAATATTTGGTAGAGTTTTTTCCCCTGTGCTCCACTGATCTGCCTTGGATGGTTCATTGAGTCCCAACTTAAAAATATGGCATAGAGGGTATGTAAACACTCTGCTAGCATGAGCAGAAACACTGGTATCCCTAAAGAATTATTTACTTCATTCATGCAATTCCAAATGCTGAGGGAATGCTGATTTAGATGTGAGGCCCCCAGAATAAAACACTGGGCATTAAATGCATGAGCATTTCTTCAGAGCAGCTTAGCTGAAGTTTATCATGACTATTCAGCTATTGCCTAGCAACTTGTGAAGGCCATCAAAGAGCTCTTTGTCTGTAGCTCCAGCAAAAACATTTCCTCACAGATACCCTTATCAGTATCAAAATCAACATGAAATCTTAAATTAATTTTATTGCATAAGAGACTAATACTTGCTTGAAATTGTGGAAATTATAAGCCAGTACACTGTTGATACCAGTGTTGTAAAACCTGAGTCTAATCTTGCTTTGTAAGTTCTGGTTAAAATGTTTCTTTCTCCTCAGTAATTTCTAGCTTTTCTATAAAACTATAATTTTTTTTTCTGAAATTTCATATAAAGTGTCAGAGTCTGGAAAATTCTTTAGTTTTTAATCCTTTTAATATTTCTAACCTATTCTTTCTCAACAATGCACATATTTGGTTTTTACAGCTGTAAGATGTGAAAAGCAGTTTCCCATTTTTAAGTGCCTTGTGAATTTATCTAGATAACTGTGAGTGAGATTTAAAACTATTTTTATAAGTAGAGATGCAATAAATCACTAAATGAATTAGTATTTCTGCTTTGATACATTCATTCTTGACACACAGGAGTGAAATTGATTTTGCTTATGTTCAGTATTGATATAATAAAATTCCTTTTCTAGTGAAACAGAAGTAATATTCAACACTCTCAGTATATTGTAATAATTATTATTCAATAATATTTAGGACATACTGTTTCTTTGCTGCTGCCTACCTCCTCATAAGGGGTACAAGTAGGGAAGAAAAGGTAATTTTTTCCAGTTTCCCTAATAGATAATTTTCCCTGATGTGTACCTTTTTAATTTTTAAGGTAGTTGTTGGCTTTTTTAAGTATTGTGGCTCTATACAGCATAGAGCTCATTGTCTTTTCTATCCCAGTGAGCTTAGTATCACCCTTTGACACCATGCTGTCATAAAGCATCCTCTGTGCACAGATCAAGACGATATAATTGAGCCTGGTGTTATTGTATGTCACTGGTCTACATAATCTCAGATAATGCACTATGGTAACTCTTGGCAACCACTGACTTGTTAATAGTGACCATTGTATACTGAACACCACTGAAACCCATTATGACTCTGTGAAAAATGTCTTTTCGGTATCAGGGTTCACTGAGCAAAGCTATGTATGATATGTCAGGAAACACTCACGTGAACAGAATGCCAGGCTCAATTCTGAAATGCTCTGCATTTGCTCCACAAATAGGGAGTTAGTGAAAAAGTTGACTCAGGCTTCTGAGAAACAAGTCTACACTGTCTCTGAAATGTAGATGAAATAGGGGAATGACATTGCCTGTGCAGGAAAAATGAAAAACTATTGATATAAGTGCCTTTAATTTTTTGACAATAAATTTATTATAGGTCATTATTATCCATGATCATTTTACAGTTAGGGCTTTTTTGGTGGGCTATATACTGTCTGCTGCTGGTTAACATCTGGATTCTAAAAGGCAAGTGTTTTCTCTCTTGCTGGCATTAGTGGGTGCAATCTGTTGAACCACATACTTGATTATTCAATCTGCTGATTGTCTTGCGGAGAAACAATTTGGGAGTCTGGAGTTTCACCTTTCCTCTAATTAGAAAGTTAGTCTTTAGATATAGGCAGCTTCACAAGGCTGTGGGAGTTGAGGAATAATCCCCAAGTCCAGTTGATCAGTAAACACTGTAATTATTTTTCAGTATTGTTACAAACAGTAGGTTTTGCTCTTCAAAGTTAAAAGATTTTTTTCTTGTCGCATGTGAAGCTTTTTTGCTTTTTTAGCCAGCTAGTGAACCTGCAGCACATTTCTCTGGAAATACTTGCAAAGCAAGACATGCTTGTGATTGGATTTAGTCCACTTTTCCCTTAGCGAAGGGCTTCATTCAGTAGAGGCGCTACAATAATACTTAATTGTTAATGCAAAGTACTGTAGACACAATACAGTCTGAGTTCCACAGTGGTGCCTGCTGGCATTTAACAGGCAGTGTGCTTTGTAAAAGCAGATAGTGGAAAAAAACAAGAAAATTTTACTTAATGTTGCTGCATTGCAAAGAAAAAAAAAATCCCATGACAGGATGATTGTAATAGTGGTTTGTATTATGATTTATGTATAGGGACACAGGTTGTAGTTGTTTTGCAATCAATTTTATGCCAAAAATGGTTAGACAAAACACTGACAGCATCTTTAACACTGTTGCAGCTAAGCATTTTGGAATGCTCACATGGTCTGTTTGGAAACCCTTTGTGTGTGCTACATTTTTCCATTTGGTACGAGGCTAAGCAGTAATCAGCTCACCACTAATTAGAAGTCATTCTGTGTCCTGCACCCCATTATTACACAAAATTATGTCAGACTTTAAGAATTTTTACATTCAAAAGGAAAAGTTTCTGCAATACCTTTTGTCTTGCATTTCCCTAACATAAAATTTGAAAACAAGCTTTGCTTTTTTGAAACAGCCATTCTAGAGGAGGCAAAAGCCATTACTTTGCTGCATTTGAATTAATTTCTACTTTTGATTCTCTTTATTGATACCAGTAGTGAAAGTGGGAGGAATAAAACACCTTTTTATATTTTGATATGTATAAAGGTCTTGGAAAATTATAGAACAACTCATACTATTGAGAGGTTTGCATTCATCTTTGCAGATTGTAAAAGTATGGATGGTCACAAAGCCTGGAGGTAGCATCCTGCCTACTGGAGCATGTCCAAAGAAGGGCAGCGAAGCTGGTGAAGGGCCTAGAGCACAAGTCTTGTGAGGAGCAGCTGAGGGATCTGGGGTTGTTTAGCCTGGAGAAAACAAGGCTTGGGGGAGACAACTCCCTGAAAGGAGTTTGGAGCCAGGTGGGGTCAGTCTCTTCTCCCAAGTCACAAGCAAGGACAAGAAGAAGTGGCCTCAAGTTGTGCCAGCAGAGGTTTAGATTGGACATGAGGAAAAATTTACTCCCAAAAAGAATTATCAGGCCCTGGATGATGCTACCCAGGGTAGTGGTGGAGTCCCCATCCCTGGAGAGTTTTAAAAGACATCTCAATGTGGCACTTGAGGACATGGTTTAATGGTGGCCTGGCAGTGCTGCGCTGCTGGTTGGACTTCATGATCTTAAAGGTCTTTTCCAAGCAGAATGATTCTATGGTTCCACGGAGCTCTTATGTTCCCTGTAAATCTGAAGTGCTTTCCTGTTGCAGAACTCAGGATCAG
>JAAGNO010019247.1:7133-20970 GCA_033439905.1 Ceryle rudis
CCCTCAGTAAATGTGCAGATGACATGAAATTGAGTGGGAGTGTCAATCTGCTTGAGGGTAGGAGGGCTCTGCAGAGGAACTTGGACAGGCTGGAGCGATGGGATGAGGTTTAACAAGGCCAAGTGCCGGGTCCTGCACTTTGGTCACAACAACACCAGGCAACAATCCAGGTGTGTGGAGGAGTGGCTGGAAAGCTGCCTGGAGGAAAGGGACCTGGGAGCGCTGGTGGACAGCCAGCTGAACATGAGCCAGCAGTGTTCTTGGGTGGCCAAGAAGGCCAATGGCATCCTGGCCTGAATCAAAACCAGTGTGTCCAGCAGGAGTAGAGAGGTGATCATGCCCCTGTACTCAGCACTGGTGAGACTGCACCTTGAGTACTGTGTCCAGTTTTGGGCACCAAGAAGGACAGGGAGGTGCTGGATTGGGTCCAGAGAAGGGAGACGGAGCTGGTGAGGGGTCTGGAAAGCATGCCTGATGAGGAGAAGCTGAGAGAACTGGGGTTGTTTAGTCTGGAGAAGAGGGGACCTTACAACTACCTGAAAGGAGGTTGTAGCGAGGCTGGTGTTGGTTACTAATGATAAACCGATAGGAAATGGCCTCAAGTTGTGTCAGGGAAGGTGTAGATTGGATATTAGGAAGAAATTCTTCACTGAGAGAGTGGCTGGGCACTGGAACAGGCTGCCCAGGGAGGTGGTGGGGTCACCATCCCTGGAGGGGTTTAAAAAACGAGTGGATGTAGCACTTGAGGCTATGGGCTAATGGATAGAGAGATGTTGGGATGAAGGTTGGACTCAATGGTCCTAGAGGTCCTTTCCAACCCTAATGATTCTCTGACTTAAGC
This sequence comes from Ceryle rudis, assembly GCA_033439905.1. Classification (NCBI taxonomy): domain Eukaryota; kingdom Metazoa; phylum Chordata; class Aves; order Coraciiformes; family Cerylidae; genus Ceryle; species Ceryle rudis. Next base: position 7,975 of record JAAGNO010019247.1, read on the forward strand.
AAAAGAAAACTGGCAGAAAACACAACTTTAATCTGTGTCTCTGCAAAGAATGGGTGCGGGGATGTTCCCTTGAAGACTCCCGAGCTACGTATTCAATGACTGGACATTACACGATACTCCTTGTTGCACACTAAGTAAGGAGACTGGAGGTACTGGGGTGTTAAATCTCACACTCCAGGTGAAAGGGTTGATATCCCTGGGTTCACAGGCATGTGATTCTCCAGCCTCACACTAATGCAGAAAAATGCAGTGCACACAGCACAACAGCTGCACCTGACACAGGAGATCCAAAGAGAAGAAAGCACGGCAGTGAAACTCTGAGGCCAAAAGATTTGTCCTGTCTTCGCTCTTCCTTATCACACGTTCCTCATCAAATTAAATCTTTAGCATCTGCAGGCAGAGAAGTTGAGTGATCTGCATTCACAACGCTCGTATTTTATTCTCTTTCTATAACTCCGACCAAGAATTTCAGCCAGTTGCTCAGTTCAGGCATCTTGGCCTTTAGGTTCTGGCAAGAGGAAATGATTAGATGGCTCCTAAAGCAAAATTGGACTGATGTGATTATTTAATGCTAATGAGAGAAAAAAAAAAACCTAGCTAAAGCTGACCGATGATGTTGTTGTTGCAAAAAAACCCATGGACACACAAAAAGAACAATACTGTAAGAAGCTATTGCAGAGCATGTGAGACCTTACAATGAAGACATAAAAGAAAGGAGTCAAGCCTTCCCCACAGAGCAGTGAAAGCAACAACAGACCAGAAACAGCCCAGTTATTTAGAAAAACTAGAAATCAACCTCACAGCCTGCCCTAAGGGCAGCAGGGTTAAACTAGATAATCTTTAAAGGTCCCTTCCAACTCAAATACTTCTATGATTTCATCATTTGGTGCCTCCAACAAAATATTCTGTGCTATAGGACAGTACAAGATGAGCACAAGTGCATCAGTTTCTAAGAACTGTTTCAATTGTTCAAAAGTCATCATTTAAAAGCACAAATATTCTTCTTCCAAATAAAAACATAAAAAGAAAAATGGATTTTGGTAAACAGAGACCATACTGACACGTCTCTAAAAACTGTTTCTTATAGTAAGACTGACAAATTTTTAACTTTGCCCTTCAGCATAACTGAGCCTACAGCAAAACCACCACTGAAGTAAGTCCTTTGAATCTGAGGAATCTTGTTTTGTAGGAGACAGAAGTTTTTGCCACCTCCTTTGACACACCTATCCAATTTCTGTATCATTTATTGTTTTGCCATTTTCAATCTGACCGGTATCATGCTCGGCCCAACAGATCCAGCATATATGTATGTTAAGACACCTCTAAGTGAAGTATCTTTCCAATAAAAAAAAACCCAAACCATCAGTGTCAGTTTAATGCTATATACACATCTCAATCTTTTTTGATGGCAAATGATCTTTAGCGCTTACTCAGCACAATGGTCAGTGTCAGTATGTGATGCAGGAATCCAGTACTAGCATGATGCAGACAAATTAACAGCTAGCAAAGAAATGCAATCCATTTCTGCAGCTAACCATAAAGACCATTGTCCTGGTTTGAGTAAGAACAGAACTAATTCTCTTCAGTGATTTTACTCTCCAGCTCAGTTCTTCTAACTCCCTACACTGTCTGAAGGCAGCAGCCTGTTTTCCCAGGCAGTGTCTGCTCCCAGCAGTGACAACACCCCATGGTTAGAGTCACCACCAAGGGTTGGTGTGCAGACCAAGGCCACTGCTGGATCTTGTGCACCAATGGCAGTTGGGGTGCAGAAAGTGAAAGGCGGCACCTGCAGGGAGGAGCAGACAGGGCAGGTGACCCCCAACTGACCAGTGAGGGATTCCAGTCCATATACCTCATATTGGGTATAAAGCAGAGGGATCACACAGGTCAAGCCCCTGCGTGGCTTGGCTCCTCTTCTCAATTTTTGCTTGCTTCTCCAGTGGCCAGCACCCGAGGAGGACTCTGTCCGTTCTGCCTTTGATCCTGATGTGTGTGTTCCTGAATCCGGTACCTGAATCCAGCTCCTGAACACAGCTCCCGTCTGCTGCAGGGCCCAGGCTGGGACTCCCCTGGTGCCTGCTCCACAGCACCAGTGATGACAGTGACGTAATTGCCACTAGGGGGAGGTGTTTGGTTTGATACTGGTTTTTTGTATCTGTATATATTCCATTTTTATGATTATTGTTTTCATTCTCATTCAAGCTGTTCCAGTTCCCTTTTCTAATGGCTGAGTCTCTCCCCTTTCTCTTCCCCTTTGGGGAGGGAGGGGGGTTAACAGAGAGTATCTCTTAGAGGTCTAGCTGGCTGCCCTGGCCCTAAACCGTGACAACCATCAATTAAGGTGCAGAATAGATTTGAAATCTAGTAAAACTTAACAGTGTCATTTGTCCTGTGTTCGGGAAGCTACAGTAAATGTTCTTAAGATCTGCAAATAAGACGATAAATGTCTGACTCCACAGTAACCGATTAATTTGGGCAATAAACAATAACTTAGTAACTTTTTCTTCTATAATAACTGTATACATTTAAGCATCTCATTCCTTCTGTTCCAGATCCTTTTGTAAGGGACTGTAAAATTCAAAAGCTTGCAGGATTTAATTCTGCAGGGCAGAACTGTGTACCTACTGCGTACTTACCTACCTCTACCACCCTGTCAAGCAAACTACTTTTCAAGCAAACGAGGCACAGATAATCATGTTGTGCCTCTCCTGCAGTCTCCAAAGGAGTTTTGAACCTATGGGCCAATTTGAATGAAGCGTGCCAGACAGCAGGAGGTACAGCTCTCAGGTAAACACCCCTGTCACAGCATCTCTGGAAATCTCTTTTTTGAAAGGAACCCTGCAAAAATAGAGAAGTAAAGTTTACTTCCTAAGAAGTAAAAAAACCGAAAACATTAAATCTTAGGTCTTGTTTATCAATTGAAGTCAAGGTTAGTGTGGTCACCATGTTCAACTAACTAGCTATGGCTTGGACTCCTAGCACATATTGTCTGCAGTGACACTACAAGATTCTTCAATAGCCTCCGTGACAGGTAGGGCTCCATCAGGAAACTGTCATAGATCACTAGTCACATTTCCAAACGTATCAAGCTGCCCAATACCAGACTCCATTTCCATTGCAAAAGTGTTCTACATATTGCCAAATCATTAATTCCAGATGGTGTTTTTCCAAACAGACTGACAACTAATTTAACATCAGGTTCATATTTAAAGTACTCAGAATGTACTGTTGGCAGGAAGTGAGAGACTTTCAAAGATATTAATCTGAAGGCACACCTACCCTGATTATATCCACTACCCTGATTATATCCAGTATATCACTGCAGTTTCTTTCAGATGTGTAAAAACATGGTACTACTTTTATATGCAGGTGATGAAATCTGACTACAGTTGCCACACAGCGCATAAAACAAATGCAAATCCACATCAGCTACCCAGGAGTCCAATCTGGAACTGGAATTGCATTTATACCTCTATTGAATACTTGATATTTTTGTCCATGTGTATGGAATAAGCAATCCAGGAAAAAAAAAAAAGAACTTAAATCAAAACCACACAGTTCTCAGATCCATCTGACAAATGGAGGGGAAAAAAAAAGAAAGAGAAGCTAATTGCATCTTTATTTTTGTCAAGTTTTAATACAAACCAACTTAAATGAATCCCAAAGTCAGGATAAACTGTCTGAAGCTAAGCTGGATTTTCCTACCTTGCAGTAGAAGGGGGAACGTGACTTGCACCACCTCTGCCCCTCGTAGGTGTTACATCACCCTTGCTTAAAGAGGAGTGCAAACACAGTAACTCTGTGTATAACACTTGGACAATAAAGGTTGCTCCTTACATGCCCCTTTTCTATCTTAAGGATTATTTATGAGCCAGAATCGCAGCAGACATGCCTCAAAAGGCACATAATACTGCTGAGAACTACTTGGGCATTTGCAGGCACCTCTACCTGATGTAACTTGGGACTTAAAGACCTTCTACCTCACACAGGTCTTCCCAACACGCTCCAGTAGACTTTAAAACTACAGCAAGAAGTGAACACATGCAATCGATGTCCTGGGTGGATAGGAGATTTCTGTGACTACTATGGAAGAGCAACCAGACACATCTTTGGTATGGAAGCAAGCTACGGAAGCACAACCTATTGCACAGGGCATGCAGGGCAGGGCAGAGCTAGCCGCGTCATACTGCCTTCGCTATAGCACCTGCCTGGCTCAGGAAAGATTTCAACCTCACCCACTGTTCCCCCCAGTCACACCAGACTTGGGCCTTGGGTTAAGCAAAAGCCAACCCACTGACAGAGCCAGCCTGCATCTAGAGTACCTGGGCAGTGGATTTCAGGGGCTCTCTTCATTGGCCTGTTTAATGTTCAAGTGTTACAACTCTTTCCACCTCAGCTTTCCCTCACCTCTTCTGCCATCCCTCCCCGATGCTGCTTCCTGCTCCCTATTACTAACTTTTCTCCTTGCTGTATTCATTCCAAAAATGACAGAGCAACGATGACATTGCTGTCACATTTTCCCTTTTTTCATCAGGTCTACCCTGCTGAAATGTCTGCTACTAAGCTCTCTGCAAAAGGCTCAATCTAATAAACTGTAGGTCACAGGGCTTCTATGAGCACATCTCCAGCTCACAGCTAAAGCCGATGACCTTGCATAACCAAGTCAGCATTTCTTTACATGGTTTCAACAATCATGTTTATTCCTTGGTTTAGAAGGTTTGGTTCAACAGTTTTATAAACAGACTCCACAAAATGTGCAATATTTATAAACACAGTTCTTAGCTGCAGCGATAGTAAGAATCTTTACTTTCACGATCAAGTTCACTTCAGTTATGCAACACAAGGTTGGTTTTGTTCCCCTTCTCCCTCCTCCAATTGGCACTTCACTGTAAATTGGATAAGCTTTAAAAAGACAAAAAGTTAATCTAAGCACGATGTTATAAGCACCTTGCCACAGTACTGCATTCTAATAAGGCAAATTTTTGTTTTGTACAGTTTAATTGTGCAACTCAGAGACCTATAAAAGGTGACAGAAATGCCAGCCTTCTCCTGTCAGGAACAGGCCTTCATTTTTGCTTCAGTTTTCACCCCTCCACACCACCTCCCTTAAAAAAATGTACAGCTGATAATACAGCAGAATATACCCTTTACAGGGTGAAAGGAAATCACAGTAGACAAAAGGCTGAAAACGCAGTGCATAGTAGACAAAATACGACTGTTCTTACAAAGAAAATAGAAAAAAAAAAGAAATAGAAGAAAAAGGAACCAAACAACAAGCAACAACGGAATTTTTCTAGTGGAAGATGATGTTTGGGCTTCATAAATAAGTGGAAAATTACTAAAATACTTTGTGCTTCTTTATATTATATAGCAAAGTGTTTTCCAGTTGTCACCTAAGCGCTAGATGCAACTTTGTAAGAGTAAGTGTTTGGAGGCAGCTTTGAGCTCTGATTGGTACAGGCGTTCCAGCAGGGTAACGCTGCCAACAGCAGAAGAAATCCACCCAGTAAGACACAAAAGCCACTGAAATAGAATGCGGTGTCGTACTCCTGCGTCCAGTCGTAAAACCAACCTGAGGGTGAAAATAAGAGAGAAGCTCATCAGTGAGGAGTTCGGTGTAACAGCACTGCAAGTTAGAGAGACGACCACGTAAAAAACACCCTTCCCTCACAAAAAAAAAAAAAAAAAGCCAAACCTAAAACGCAGTTTGACCATGTAGACGTGAAACGTGCTTTTCATCGAAGCTGAAACCAGAACACCATCAGTTTGGCCAGCACAAGTGAAAAAGTAAAGATTTTGATTTCATCTCTCCATTGCTATTAGGACCAGCTAGAACTACTCGCACACAAATTAATTCTGTACAGTCCTGACAAGCTCGTGTTTATTTTACGGTGTCTACCGCAACCTTACCTACAATTGGTGGTCCAAGGCTATTTCCGAGTCCAGCAAAGAACATCAATATCCCATAGGCATGAGTCAGTTTCTCAATTCCCACAGTCTTTGTTGTTACATATGGAAAAATTGACCAGTTCCCAGTCAGAAAACCCAAAATCCCAGAAAGCATCGCTAACGTAAGGTAACTCTTGGCAAACGGAATCGCAAACAAGGCCGCTCCTGTCATTAGTAAGGTAGTTACGTATAGGTATAAAGTGTTAACCCACTTAAAATCCGCCAATATTCCTAAAGTAAGTTTGCCAACAGTAGTCATAATGCCTATAATGGAAATAAGGGGCACGTGATAATCATCTTCATTAATGTTTACACTCCTTGCTACATCTTCCATGAGCAAAGAGGGAGGGAATCCACCAATATCAAAGAGCAAAATGGCAACAAAGAGAGCTGAAAATACTTTGTTCTTAAAAAGAACCACAGTTTCTTCCCAGTAGTTCAAATAGAGCTGCCACTTCCTTTTAGCGAGTTGCTTGCAGAAGTTGGTCTGTTCTACAACTTTCTTTTTGTAAGTGTCTTTCTCATTTACATTTATGGAGCTTAACGCATTCTTATTTAAAATGCTATCCTGTTTGCAATCAGGCACGTTGTTCGCACATTTTTCATCAACATAGCCCTTTTCAAGGATACTTATATTTTCTTCAACAGTCTTTTCTTTTTCATGGTAAACAAAATATTGATCTGGGACCTTGTCTACATGTGTTTTTTCTGGTGGAGGGGAATCAGATGACTCCAATGGTCTCATTAGGCTTCCACAGGCTAATATATTTAGAGACAGCGCGCCAACTATTAGAAGACAGCCATCCAGTCCATATAGAACAATAAGCTCTCTTTGCAGTGCTGCATATATAAAGAGTCCAACACTTGAGCCTGTAAAAGCAAAATAACATCAGTTTAAACAGAAAAACCAAAAACATTCTTCAAAACTAACCAACTCCTACATTTCAGGAGCTACAAATATACTGTCATAGGAATAGTAAGTCGTTTGTGCTCCTCTCTCCCTCTTGAAGTTTCATTTTCTTTATCAAATAAAATAAAAGCCTTTCAAACTATCTGAACAATTGGTGACGATTAACACTAGCAGACACTTCAGAAACAAGGAGGAGCAATACCATATCTGATGAAAAACATCAGAGAACTATGAAGCCATCCTCCTGCCAGGCACTCACATAGATGTATCCCTTCAGGTACCACTTTGAGTTAGCACAGGTAGAATTTCCCACACCAGCACTTTCCTCTTTCTGCTCTGCACTGCCACCTCCCTCCTCTAAGGCAGGAACAGACCAAGGATTCACCAAGAGTCCTCCTAGAAACAGCCCCTGACTGCTCGGTGGTTAAGGACGGGGACTCATATGGTGTAAGTTTAATCGAATCTGAAGCTCTGCAGGGGCCAGACAAGCATTTGAGAAATCTGGCTATTCAGAAGAAAACACCGAAGAGTAAGCAATTACACAAGCATTTTATGCAATTTGCTGCAGACTCTTTCTGTGGTACGTTAAAGCCACTTAGAGACATCAGTGCTCAACACAGGAAAGAATAATTACAAAATTCAGACTTGTTTTGTCTTCTGGGTACTAGAATTAACTGGGGCGAAGTAAGATCAGGCCTTAAAGAAAACTACCTAGAATCCCAACAAAAGCCACTGAAACCAATTCCAAGGAGCATTCCTGCAGAAGCTCCCCTTTATTCCAACAGTGTCCATCTGACATTAAAACCTTGTAGCACTGACTGTACTGATCAAGCCTCTCCTCACTGCTCCTTTCTACCGGGGAAAACACATCAAAGACTCCATGCAACACAGAAAGCAAGGCATGGGACAACGGCCGCCTTTAACAGTTCCTACCTGGTACATTAATTCCTTTTGGTGTAAAGGACACCACCACACCACCTAAAGACCCACCGAGAGGATGAGAAACACTGCTCAGCATCCTTCAGAGAATTTTGCTTGCATTATCAGAGATTCTATTTTTTAGGATCTCTGACATACATGGACAAAAACCTGGGATGAGCTTTTGGAAGATATCAGAATTTAGTCTCCTTTTAGATTGGAAAGGAAGAAATATTGAAAATGTAAAGCCAGACTTCAACTACACTTTTAAAGGTACGGCTGATGTGAGGTTACAGTGATCCAGCATTTATGTCCAGCATCTCCAATCTCTTTCTCACCTCTGATCTTGAGTAAGAGGGAGAAGAGAGCTTTCCCCTCTTATTACTCGTGGCATGCAGCCCAAACTACTCATGAGTTTGCTTTCATTTTAGTCAGTATCCTTCTGTGGTGCATATGGATAAGCAGTACCACACACCTGCAAGTGTAGTTACTATTTTATCTGAAGCCTGATTTTATCTGTACCTTACTCCTGATGTTTTGACTTAAGAACTACTTCAGGAAGTCACTGTGAAAAAAAAAAAAAAAATCTCCTGTTTTTTATTGCCAGAGTAATGGTAGCTGTATCGAAGTTGAAAAGTTAGAGAGAATGCCAATTAAAAGTCATACCTGTTGAAATCAGACCAAGTGCAAGGCCTCTGCGTTTGTCAAAATAGTGGCAAGTGATGGTAACTGTTGCAGTATACAAAAGGCCACATCCAAGCCCTTGAGAAAACATTAGAAATAAAGCATTCAGCATACTCTGGGAAATTAATATCCCTTTTGTGCCCCAAATGATACAGTAGCATACCTTTTAACTCTGGCTCAGCACCAGCCAAACCACTTGGGCTACCTGCACTGTCCCACCCCGCTCTCCCCTGACCATCCCTGGCCGCAGAGCCTGTGTGGAGCAGGCTGAGTTCACCAGCTCAGGCTCCATACGCCGTGGAAGGGTTCAACGTGGCTCTCAGTCCACAGGCTGGCCCCAGAGAACAGCAGAGCTGCATCCTCATGGCAGTGTGCCCGAGCCAGCATGCTGCTGGGTCCCTGCTGGCCAGCAAGATGCCCGGATTCCTGACCAAGTTAATTTGATAAACCACCCACAGCAGCCCTCTGCAGCACAGAGGGGCAGGTCACCACCTGCTAGGAGAACAGCACTTTCATGCCTCTAGCACAGCGGTTTAGGTTCAATCCGGTTATGTGGAAAACAACATCGCTCCTTAATGATCTCTAATTTATCAAATTAGAATGAGTACGTGACAGAATTCCCGAAGAGATGTTATTCCTTTAAGATTGGCACTTCATGCTTGCAGAAGATCTGCTTGATTCCATCCCTTAGGTAAAACTTCAGCTTCTCCATCTCTAACAACTGTGTCAACAGAGGATAAACTGTTTTCAAACCCGATGAACATACGCAGTGCTTTAATCTTTCACTACATGGTAACAGCATGCCTGTGCAACACCCCTCGTCATCCTTGATAAATCAAGTCCCAGACACTGCCTCTGTGAATCAGTTTCCCATTTTAGATTCATAAAGCAAGACTCAGAATAATAAAGATTAAGTCTTTATATGAAGGGAAGATGTTTCTTACCAACAACAATCCCATATGAAATATAAAGGAAGTATATATTAGGTGCAAAACTGCTCATCATGAGGCCCCCAGCCACCATAAAGCCGCTGAAGATTGCTACTGGTCTTGCACCAAAAGATGATACGCATATACTGCAGACAGGACCTAGAGGAAAAGCAGGAAAAACATTCCCAGTAAATACCAGCACCAGGAAGAACTTCTGGAAAGTATAACTCTATGGCAATACTTCTTACAACAACTAATTAAATATACAATGGTATTAAACGGTTCAGAGTACTCATTCTTACAGGGTTCTTTAGAAGAGTTGTTTACAAAAACACCCAAGATCATGCTTGCAAGACTTGCTCAAGGAGAAACTGGCATTGGGACCATGAAATGGTACCAGTGCTGGGAGGGAGTGTGCAAAACATTCTTGAAACACAGGATGATACATACATACTAAACTACAACACGGTCACCATACACCCAAGGACTTGTACAAAAGTTATGAAAAGAATCTTCACCTTTAGGTACCAAAACAATTTAGATCACCAGACAGGCTTTAACCAAGTAGGTATTTTTTTTTTGACAGAGCCCCAAAACTGTGTTTCATAAAGACAGTATCTTGAGAGAAGATGATGTTTATAAAAGTGAAATGAAAAAGAGTAACTTCTGATTGCAGTCCTGGTAAGAATGGCCCCTGGTGCTTACCTATGGGAAATACCTGCTGACATACCCGATAAAGGCAAATGTCTTCCCTCGTTTTCCAGGGAATTTAACACCTGCTATCCAGTATTTTACCAAATAACTGTTTCTTTATCTATCCTGGTTTCTACTGTAACGCTGCAGAAAACAGAAGGCATTTACTGAGAACGTCCAGAGCAACGTTCATGAAGTCTGAAAGAGGTTTTTCCCTCTCTTTACCCACCCCCCCAACATTTCTTGGTTAGTCAGTTCTCCAAAACAAGAACAAAGTGTAGGCAAAGTCCTCTGCCTTTACTCAGCCAGTTCTCCCCTCGCAGAAGTTGTAGGATGAGCATATGTGAGACGTGAAATACACCTTTTAGTCTGAAGTAGCATGCAAGCTTCATACCCTGCATAAATAAGCAATCAGCAAGGGACTTGGCTTGCAAAAGACAATGTCTCATCCAAAACCCTGCAGTTCCAAAAGAAGACTTAAGTATTTGCACTGAGATTTTAACCTTGGCAACTTTGAGATTAGAAGTTTGATACACACATGAATGACATTATTTAAATGACAACCAAAAAACCCACCTCACTGCCTTTTCTCTTGTTCACAGTGATACAAACACACTCCACAGTCGATACAATCTGCAAAAGCAGTAACCATGGAGTCTGCCATTTGTTAAGGTTGGTCCTCCCTGACTCACACAACTGAGATTCCCAGCAGATGGGAGGTGAGCCCAGAAAGGTGATGTGAGGTGAACAACAGTTGGAGCTGAGGATGGTGCTTGACTAGGTTTGCAGACAGGAGCTAGCAGCTGGGAATGTAGGCAAGGTTTTCGTGTGGTTACCAGCCGTGGGACACACAGTTCTGGCAGGCAGGAGCACAGATTCGTTAGCAGGTGAAACAATCCCCAAAGGCAAGGCAGGGCAAGAGCTTTTGCCCTACATAAGGGCAATCCTCCTAAAGAACATAAAGGGAAGTGAGTCTGACTTGAGGCTTATCTGGGCAAAGAGTCAGTTTTAGAAGAATCGAGAAAAATCTTCTGGGGAAGTAGGGTTTATTTGGATTTTGGAAACAATGAAAAAGCAAGATGTAAGTGCTTGCTGCTTCTCAAGAATCAGCATGCTGTGGGAATGAAAACCTGCCAGAAGAACTTGGACAGAGTAACTCTCTGAGAACAAAACCCAAGAGTGCTAGATTATTGCTGATTCTTAGAATTAATTACCAGAACCGGTGAATTAAGATTGGTACATTTCCTAAAACCACAGGATTTAAAAATAAACAAAGGATTGAATCTGTATTACATAAAAAATTCCTCTACCCTGAAAGAACCCTAGGTAGTGATAACATAATTCAATTAAGCAGAGGAATTTGCACTCTTTCTATTCTTTATTTCTGACCCACTACCTTGCTAAAATAAGCAGTATTTCCCTTCCACCTGCTCTATTTCGACACAGCTACTTTCAGAAGGTCTCTGTCCAGCCTGGGCTGGTGACACCGGTACAGAATGCACTGATCGCTACTAGAGGATCTGAGGGCAAGCTAGACCCTCTGACCCCAAGACAGAACGAGACAGACACAGTGCTGAAAAACTTCATAACCTGACAAGGACACTCTCCTCTGGAACACCATCAAAAGCATCTCTGACAGGGTCCAAGGAGATGCTCTTCCAGCTTCTCCCACTTTGAAAAATAATCCCAAAGGAGAACAGAAAGTACAAAGACATCTTTTTGCTCTGACATGGAAAACAACCTGCACAAAACTAAAGAACCTGCTCCAATAAGCTCAGTATTAACGTGTTGTCTCACACAGCAAGAGATCTGGCAGCTCAGCAATGGCTCTCTTCATAAGAAGGAGCACCAGTATGAGTATTAAAATAGCTATATGTCTCTGGGATGAGAAGAAAAACAGCTCCATCTTCCCCTTCACGCTAGGTCCCACTTTCACACTCCCCTCATCGTACTACTAGAAAACAAAAGTCACGAAGGAAAACTCCCATGACAGCCAGCATCTTTGTTCTTCTCCCTGCCTCCTCACATTCCTCCTCTTTCTGTTTCCCAAAGAGCTGGCATTTATTTTCCACTAGGCACAGTACCTTTGGTTATTACCATGGTATTTACACAGGAGTTCACTGTACACAAACATGTTATTCTCTACAAGTCATTCAAACACAATGGGTTCAAGGCAGTTAATTCTAGTCAAAGATCCAACGTTCCCAGAGTGGGACTGAGACTCGCCCTGTGAAGTCCTGCCCTGTGGCTTTTGTTTAAAAGTGGACATCCTGAAGAATGTAGGAGTACAGCCGCATCGCAAACAGCTCTTCAGGCAGCATAAGGCTTTTCATTAGCTGACTCTCTTTCAGAAAGATCCTTCCCCCTGCCAATGTATTTCGCACGATAACTTGAACACAGAAATAAAATCCTAGTGTCAATCCTCAACAATAAGCATGGAAAATTACTTTTAAGCCAGTATTGTTCATTTTGACAAGCATCCAGGGGTCAGCACCGGTATTAGAATAATATCTGAAGACAGGAAATATATTTACTTTTTATAAATAAAATAACTGGGACTTTTTTCCTTCTGAATGATCTTAAAATTAAGACAAAAGTCTATTAAAAAAAAAAAAAAACTAATCAAAAAACCAAAACCACAACCAGAACAAAACAGAATTTTATAAGAATTACAGCTAACTCTAGGAAAAAAAGACTTCAAAGCCAGCACAGGGAGAGCCACTGCTCTTCTGCAAATGACCAGTCAGGCTCAGCAACCAGTAATAAAACTATCAGGCTCTGCAGAGGAGCAGCCAAGAAGAACCCTAGATAAGGGAATTATAGAATGGTGGGGCTAGAAGGGACCTCTGGAGATCATTGAGTCCAACCCCCCTGACAGAGCAGGATCACCCAGGGCAGGCCACACAGGAACAG
>JAAGNO010019249.1:0-17368 GCA_033439905.1 Ceryle rudis
AATGAGATTAAATCTGGGCATATATACAATGCAAGAACTAGGGAAGAGCACATGAAAACTGGAGATGACAGTGCTGTCCCCAAGTGAGAGAAAACTCTTCATTACCTCCTTTTTTTTTTGTCCTTTTCACTCTAGGAAAAAATGATGTTGGGTTAGAACTCCCCTCTTCTGGAACTGGGTGTCCTCCTATTTCCACCAGAAATGTATTTGTCATCAGAATAAACTATTTAGTCTTGGGCCAACGTGACCACCCAGGATTTCAGCATTTATACTGGATTCATGTACAGTAGTTTTACTACTATTGATAAGATTCTGTGGTTTTACCTTCTTTCCCATGATTATTTTAGTTCTCTTCTACACCTGTTCCAAACTGATTTAATCTTTCTTGGGCTTGGACCCTACACAACAACCTCACTAGTATGTTTTGTGCTTCTGGATCTTGCTTTTCACCCACACTGTGAAAGCATTTGCCCTACTCATAGCACTGTCTTCCTAGTGACATCCAGATAGAGTTATGCACACCCAGATAGAGTTATGCACACATGCCTGGCTGTCTCAGCAGTTTTCAACCACTGATCTCCAGCTTAGAGCATAAATTATTGCTGTTGTTGCCAAAGGGATGACTTTGGAGTCGCTACTGCTTGCCTTCTTCCAGTTCTTAGAGTCGCATCTTTTTCCACATGGACGGTGGCTATAAACTTTGAGCTAATCACAAAGTTTCTGCATGCTGTTTCCTCCCTTTGCAACACAATCAACACAGACTGCAAACAGCAGTCCCTGAAGAATTTCTCAAATAACTTACATCCAAGTTAATGGTCCTCTTCTGTCATAACAGACCCCTCTGTGTCTCTTCTTCCTATAATCAGCTTTTTACCCACTATACTGTGGTGGTACTAATCCGAGTTCTTGCCAGTGTCACTTTTGTTTCTAAGATGACATCAAGTCAAATGGATACTGTTTGTTCTGTGCAAAGGACATCAGCAGAACATTCAATATTTTTAATGGCTCTTTCCACTCACAGCTGTTTTTATCTGGCTATAATGGAAGTCGAGTGTACCTTCAGCAAGTTTGCTGATGACACAAAACTGGGAGGAGTGGCTGACACACCAGAAGGCTGTGCTGCCATCCAGTGAGACCTGGACAAGCTGGAGAGTTGGGCTGAGAGAAACTTTTGTGAAATTCAACAAGGGCAAATGTAGGGTCCTGCACTTAGGAAGGACTAACCCCATGTACCAGTACAGGTTAGAGGCTGACCTTCTGGAAAAAGACCTGGGAGTCCTGGTGGACAACAGGATGACCATGAGCTAGCAATGTGGCCTTGTAGCCAAGAAGGCCAATGGCATCCTGGCGTGCATCAAGAAGAGTGTGGACAGCATGTTGAGGGAAAGTCCTGCTCTCCTGTCTACTCTGCCCTGATGAGGCCATCTCTGGAGCATTGGGTCCAGTTCTGAGCTTCCATGTTCAAGAAAAACAGGGAACTGTGGGAGAAAGTCCAGTAGAGGGCTACACAGTTGATTGGGGACTAGAACATCTCGCTTATGAGGAAAGGCTGAGGGAGTTGGGTCTTCTTAGTCTGGAGAAGACTGAGGGGTATTCTTACCAGTGCTTATAAATGCTTAAAGGATGGGCATCAGGAGGATGGGACCGGTCTTTTTTTTCAGTGATGTCCAGCGACAAGACAAGGGGTAGTGGATACAAATTTGAACTTAAGAAGTTCCATCTAAACTTGAGGAGGAGCTTATTTACATTGAAGGTGATGGATCCCTGGAACAGTTTGCCCAGAGAAGTGGTGGAATCTTCATTTCTGGAGACATTCAAAACCCACCTGGACAAGTTCCTGTGCAACCTTATCTAGGTGTACCTGCCTTGGCAGGGGGGTGGGACTAGATAATCTCCAGAGGTCCTTTCCAACACCTACTGTTTTGTGATTCTGTTAAAGTGGTACAGCCTAGATTGAGCTAGCAATCACAGGTTTTAGATTGTTTCAGATGACTTGGGTTGAATAATACTGTTGTGTTTAGACACTCCTTAACACATAGGTGGATACATAAACACACACACATCGCTCCTTTGTTAATCTGCCATCCCTTGTACATTGTCACAGTCATTTTTTAGTAAGGCATCCACAGATTCTGGCATGCAAGCTGCCACAGCAAGTGTTTGAATGCTAATGAGGCAGCAGACTTGCTGGAAATGTGCCTTGCTTCATTAGGTGACTGAGAAGTATGATGGGTGCTATCTTTTAGAAGAGATCTATATAGGTTCTTAACTGGCTATAGTACCCTTTCCAGTTGAGCACTACTTACCAGCCAGATTTCAAGGTTCAGTAAGCAATTCAACTAGGGCAGAAGGCATAATTACAGAGTTGTGAAAGGCTGAAATGTAAAGCAGATGAACAGATTGTTCCCTCCACCTGCCAAACCTGGGGAAAAAGTAATTCATCTTCTTCACAACAGCAAAACCTCTTAGCTTGAAGGGACCTTTCCTCCCAAAGCTGTGAATTTCAGTCCAGTGTAAGAGATTGCATTGCACACTTCAGTATCAAGTCTTCAGTTAGCATGTTCTGTGTTTGTGATATCCAGCTTATCATCAGGATTCCTCTGCTCACGGTAGCTGGAGCAAACACCAGATGCCTGCAAAATGCCATGTCTAAGGGTGCAGTTACAAAACTCAACTCTGCATTGTCCATCAAGTCCACTGATGGATTTACCTATTCAACTGGATGTTTTACATTTAGGGTTAGATCACTACTGAACTTCTCAGGTAAAGACTTTTCTAGTGCTAACTGAAGCAGGGATATGTCAGCTTTAATGTATGTCCATTTCCATAACAGCTTTTCTGGCTCTGTCTGCACTGTAGTGAGGGATTGCAGTACATGTGAGAATACCAGTTTGGCTCTGATTTTACGTGGCTACAAGTAAAATGAAATAGGTATAAAATGGAGGGCTAGTTTTCTTCAGATTTAACAGCATACTTTTTTTTTTTTTCTTTACTTCCCACCAATTGTTTTTTCTTCTACTACTGTGTTCCTAGGCTTCCAACTGCAAGTTTAAGAGGTAGTTCAGAGCAGTGGGTAGGGCACCTGGCTGGGAGTAAAGAGGTCTGCCTACCAATCCTGTCCAAAGTAACCAGTCAACTGAAGATTTTGATATTAATGATTTGCAGTTCTGTTCTCTCTGTGTGGAGTACTCAACAGATCTGCAAAACGCAATGACTTTAAAATTAGCTTAATGATATCTTTTTAATTAAAATGAAGAAGCAAATTAAATTACTAACAGTGACAACAAGAAGTAACAGTCATCCACTAATTATTTGTCAGAGGACAGGTTCAGTGAAGGGGAAAATCAAATTAAATAGGTATTGCTGGGTTTGTCTTCATACATTCTTGGCTAAATGGTGTTTCATATGAGATTGAGTAGAGACCAAACAAGGAGAAAATCCATTTCAGGATCTATGCATTCATTTGAACATCTGGTTTCAAATATTGATAGTTACAGTACCACTTACTTTCTGCTACAGTTGTCACATACAAATAAGATTATTAGGATTGCAAAAGGCCTGAAAGGCATAATTGGTTTAAGATGAGAAGGACTTTAAAACTGCAAAGCAGGCCATAAACTCATTCAGATTGAGCATAAAGGGAAAACATTAAATCAGGCAAAGCAAGCAAACTAGCCAATGCAACAGAGAGGCTGTAGTCTCCAAGTTAATCTGCATTGGAAGACAAATTAAGGGAGCTATCAGAATTTATGAATTATTCTTTCTCCTGCTCTGTGCTGTTCCATGGCTCCTGTAGGAGAAGAGACTGAAAGGATTCTGCTTCCATAGATGTGCACACTTATAAAAAGGCACAGTGGAGGGTTGATGGAGGTAAATGGAGTGAAGCTTATAGTGGAGCAATACCAGTACATCGAGGGACAGAAGAGTAAAACTGGCCATTAATCTCAGCATTATGCTGCTTCTTATAAGAGACAGGGCTTTCCTGTTACCAGCTGAGCCACCAGAGACAAACAGCTCATGTGAATTACACACTTTTGCATGTATACATGCTGCCCGATGTACTCAAGATGCAGCAAATCACTTATACCTGCTGAGAAGGCAGGACAGAATATGTCCCCTCTGCATGGAAACTCAACAGTTTTTATCCACGTCTATTCAGGACAGCAGCCACATACAATAGCTGCAGCTGTTTGCCATGGATCAAGCAATGCTGTGCTCTCATCAGAGACTTCCAGCAGGGCAGAAGACACTCTTAATTTCCAGCTGCTGAAAAAGGGGAGAGCAAAGAACCATCCAAAAGAGCCAGAAGGCTGCACAACCAGGACTGCAATAGAGATAAATTGACTTAGTTAGAAGATTTATGACTGCCTTCCCCACAGGAAACAATTATTATAAAAGTCAGTGTTGGTCACCGCTACAGTAAGAACATAATTTTAATATGGCAAGTGATGATTCAGTCAAAAAATATGCAAATTTTGGATGCGTTGGTTTGGAAAAATAGTTAGGTCATGTCTCAACATACATTCCTCAAGTATCTGATTGCTACTTCAGGGAGAAGATTCCCAGATCTTACTACTCACGTATTACACTGTCTCATTTTTCTCTCCCAATTGCCATTGCCATTTGCAATCTGAAGTGGGAGTATCCCAGATTTACTGTTTTGCATATGTTACAGTATCAGAAGCTTGTCAGTGTCAAAGTCCAAATTTTCAGAGCAGAAATCTGAAGTTCATTTAAACAGACTAAAAATCTCACTGTTGTGGATCTTCAAAGGACATAAAGTCATTAAAGCATCTTTTATCCCTGAAGTTGGATATGTCAGTCTTCTGTGGTTTACAACTAAGATGTAAATCTTAAACTGTCTGTCCTTGTAGTTTTGTTGTAGTTTCTTCTTATATATCCCATCTTCGAAGATTAAGTCAACTTGCATAAATCTAGACTTAAGTGCTAAGTTTAGGACCTAAACTGAGAAGTTACTGTCTTGAAAGGAGTGTTGCTGGAGAAACTTTTTCAAAAGATGTGAAGTTGTTGTCTACTTTTCTCTTTTGTGAAATGTTTATTCCCTCTCTGCAGGGAATCATGAAGTCAGTTTACTGACTTACATCTTCTTCTCTTCGTCTGTCTTCCAAGCCCTGGGTAGCTACCCAGGCCCAAGAAAGATTTGTTTCCTAATTCTGCGGTTATCTTGTTAGACTTCAAACCCGAGTTCTGGGGACAGGCCATGCTAAGATTTCCATGTGACAGAAGTACAGTTGTCAAACTCACGGCACTCCTTTTACCCATCCAGCAGATGGCGTCGAAGCTCTAGAAAAGTTTATCTCTCATCATTCTGTCGAGTCCTGCAGAGTTTTTCTTTCATTTGATAGTTTTGATTTCAAAGATAACGATGACAAAAGGATTATTTCAGGAGACCTCAATTTAGTTTGCTTATGATGGTAGTGAATTTATATATTTTGTATAGTATGTGATCTTTTCCTGAAGCCTAAGAGTCTGGAAATTTAAATTCTCTTCGTCAGGGTACTTAGAGTAACTTTAAGAAGAATTTATCTTTTTTTTTTTTTTTCAAGTGAGGTTATGTTTTATTTCACATTTTGAGTTTGATTTCTCAAGTTCATTATTAAACTACTGTCTCTTCTCCAAATACGAGCAGTATTTTGGCTATTGCCAATACTGCCATAGGTAACATAACAAATGCTAATTAAATGTGTTGAAATAATATTAGTTCTAAATCATATTGCTTCCTGATATTCAGTTTCACAGTAGTGGACCAGTTGGTGTGTAGCATACAATAACTTAAAAATAATTAGTTCAAAATTACTGCTTACATGCATTAATAAAAAAGCTAATGCAGAAGCCAATTATGACTATATAAGGTTGAATAAATTCAGTTGCACAGTCATATGTTTATTTAGTTGACTTCAGTTTCTATAATTTGTTAGGAGAAAGGAATTTGTAATTATTACTTCAGTTATGACAAGAAGCAAGATATAATCCATTTCCTTTTTCATTTCCAGGGTGAAAAAAGACTCTGTCTAATCCTACACATACTAGTCTTCATAGAAAGTCTCCTGTGCCAGTTTCTCTCCTAGCAAAAAATTCCCAATGGGTGCCAAAACAACAGAGAGTACAAGAGTACTAAATTAGTGGGTTTTTTTCCTGCTGTTCTATGTTTTTTAACAAAATAATTTTAACATTGACAACCACAGTAATATTAGATTACATATGAAGAGGGTCAAAGTAATTCTTTTAATTAATGAGAGTGATGTTTAGTGGAAGATTTTTTTGTGAACCCTGGAATATGCAATTCAAATAGTCATTGCGCAAGAAAGTATTGAGGTATTTGTCCTCACATACTGCTGAAATCATTGATAGGTAATTATAGTTCATTCTTCAGTTTCAAATCTGAAGACTCAATGGTAAAATTTCTTCAGCTTTGCTTGAAGACAATCTTAACATTGAATCATCCATACTATTTAAACAAGGACTGTGGTACTCACATATCTTTTTATGTCACCCTGATAATGACAATTAACACTTAAGCAGATAACAGAAGTTTAAGCAGTGAAGTCCATTTTCCCCATAAATAAGATAGCAAGCTACCTATTTTGGCAACAGGATTTTACCCGACTTTAATCACAGACTGTTCAGCCATACCTAGACATGGGATAAGTGATTTTTGCCTGTTCTCTGTTTATCTATTATAAATCTGTTTACTGATGCTCATAATACATCAATGTCTAGATCAACAACTTTTTATATCCCTCAGTGGCATGCATTCTGATCAATGTATCTCATTAAGCATTTGTTGAAGTATTGCTTAGGTTTGGGCAGAGGTTATATAGCACAACCTTCAATTCAAGTGTCTTCCTCTGTCATTGTTTTCCATGTTGTTTAGAATTCCTTCTAATATTAATTCTTATTCTATTTATTCTTAACTCTACTTTTTATACTTACTCTGATTCTCTATGCATAATTTTGTTTCACTGAGATTGTCCATGCTGGTTAACAACAGGTTGGGGTTTTTTTTCAGATATGCAGCATGACAGAATTTATTACATTCTTAGTAAATAAATGGTACATTAGGTATTAATAATATTCCTTTAAGGTATATCTGCATAACTCTGCATAGCTGCATAACTTTGCCAAGAAGACAAATAATACTAATTCTTAAAAGATATTTCTAAAAGATTTTTATATTTTAAATTACTCATTTAACAGGTGTATTAATTTCATTGATACTTCACTATTGAGGTAAATTAACAACTGTGTAAAACATAATGTGAAACGCTGCTTGTTAAATATTTAATAAATACTGAAAACTGCCAATTTAAGTGATCATGTGACTGACCCAGCAGTTTGTTTGGAAGCCAAAGTTTATTCTCAGAACAGCATGCAGTTCTGAAAAGAAGGAACAACATGTGGGGGACATTTGTTTCAGGCTGATGAGCAAGGTCTCGTGCTCTCATTCACTGTGAGTGCCCAAACCAGGGCCACTGATCTGTAGAAAACCTCATCATAGTTCCAAGCATGTGAGCCTCTGTGGCAGGGCAGCTCCTTCCCAAGACTACTCCCACAGTCTGCTTGCTTGCTCTGGATGGCCAGCTCTCTGGGACATTGATTTTACCCTCTGAGTATGAGCAGAGGGCTCCATCTGAGCCCTTAGTTGCTGCTGCAATACAAATAACAATGGACTTTTATTGTTCCATATGAATGCCTTCTCAGGTGAATCTCCTAAGGCTTGCATTTGTATGAAATGGAGGGTAGTAATACCAAGACTAACAATTCTGCTGCAGGGGAAAAAGTGGAGTTTGAAAGAACTTTTTAGCTGTGGGCTGTTTCTGTGCCATCATCAAAGTCAGTGAAATGGTTGGGAAGGTCAAACGGAAGTGAGACTTGCTTGCAGCCAAATTGTACTGATGTCCCCATCTTCTTTCGTTGTCATGGAGGCGGTGACTGGCTATGACTATGCTTAGAAGGCACAGTTAAGTCCACTTTCATAGAATAGAATCATAGGATGGCTTGAGTTGGAAGGGACCTTAAAGATCATCTAGTTCCAAACCCCCCTGCCATGGCAGGGACACCTCCCACTAGGCCAGGTTGCTGGAGGCCCCATCCAACATGGTCTCAAACACTTCGAACACAGTGATGGAGCATCCACAACTTCCCTGGGCAACATGTTCCAGTGTCTCGCCACCCTCAGAGTGAAGAAGTCCTTCCTAATTTCTAATCTAAATCTACCTTCTTCCAGTCTGAAGTCATATTAGTTGCCACCAATCACCTTTTCATTTTCTTTGTGCCATAGCAGAGCCCTCAGGAGGATCTGCTCCATGATCTTGCAGGCCACAGTGGTGAGACTGACTGGCCTGTAGTTGCCTAGGTCTTTCTTTTCTCCCTTTTTGAAAATGGGGGTTATGTTTCCCCATGTCCCCTCAATGGGAACTCCACCAAACATCATGGTTTCTTTCAATGTCAGCTGCACAAAGTAAAAGACAATTAAAAGACATTGTTACTTCATGGTAGCTTTAGTTCAGAGTCCTCCTATTCCTACCCTAACTATCAGTGAAATGGATCATTTTCTCCTGCACATCTTGAAGTCTTGGGTGTTCACTGGATGCAGCCATAGATTTGGATTAGGTCTATTTTATGTAAGAATGATCAGCTCTCAAGAACACCTGACTAATTCTTCATCTTTCTACCATAGCTTACTAGAGAAATAGCATACCGACTCACAGCAAATGCTGCACAGACATCCAGGACAAACTCTTATCCCATGCCTTTTTCAAGAAAATCATCCTCTTGTCAGACAGGGCTTCATCTGATTATCAGCAGTTCACTCATGTGGCACATGCAAGCAGCTATCCATCCTTTGTCTACCCTAATAGTTGCTGGGAAAGCAATACAGTGGTGCACAAGCAATCTACATTTCTCTGCTGAGGACATAGTGTGTCCTAAAGTAATCCCTGCATACACTGACTAGGAGTGGTGCTCTTCTGGACCTACTCTTTACAAATAACGACACTTTTGGGCAGTTTTGCCTACAGTGACTGTGACTGTGAAGTGTAAGGTCCTAAGGAGCTTGAGGGACATAAGCAGAAGAATCAAAAGTAATCAAGGCTCAGTTCAACAGAGCCTGGATAACCTAATCTAAGGCGTTGCTTTCCACAGAAGGTTGGAGTCCCCTTCCAACCTGCATTTTCTGACATTTTTATGATAGGTTTCTGGAGCAGGATTACAATGAATGATTACTGAACTGTCTTCCTTTTCTAGAGGCCATTTTAATAAACACACCTACATAACTCATCCCTTCAGTTTACATTTTTTCTTGCATCCCTCCCAGTCCTGTGTCCTTCCACTAAAGATTACAGTAAATGCTGTAAAGAGAGAGTCTTTGCTTCCCAAACCACATTTTTATTTAGCATGATTAGCTCATGTTATTCAACCTTTGGCTTCTGGCAATGGCTATCGCCTTCTATTTAAGGGTCAATGTAAAAGCACATTTTCTTAGGGATAAAATTGTGTTGTCATCTGTGGTATTTGCAGCTACTCACCAGGTTGTGTCTTATAGAACAAGATGTGATAACTTCTTCACAACTCCCACTTGAATAATTTGTACTTTTTCATTCTACTGTTTTGGTACGTCCATCTCTGCATTTTGGAAAGCTGTTGTGCTACCACAGGGAAAAAGTGAGGCAAGCATTTCTAACTTCATTTCAGGAAAATCCATCCTCACAACAATTCTTCAAACATTTTGGCATACCTCTTGACTTTTGATGTCTCAATGAGGAACATCTTCCAGCCTGAATGAGAACAATATCCAACATACTTCTATGTTTTTCCAGTAGTGAATAGTGTTTGCTTCTCTAAGGTGCACTGGAGCTGGTTAGAGTCTCACCTGAGAGCACTGGTGTGCTTACCTTCCATATAGGAAAAAAGCTGTGCTGTCATTAACATGCAGATACTCAGTTGCTGTGTTTTAAGTCCCAATGGGCTGAGTCAGTATTGGTGTGAGTCCAGGATATGCCTCTGTCTCTTGGACATTCCACAACCTTTGTGGCAAGAGCTTCACCAGCCAGCCTCCATGACCAGTTCCGATACCCAGGATACTCCACCTAATTCCTTCCCACAGCTGCTAGCCCAAGAGCTGTCTGAGCTTGCCACATGGTTCTCCCAGGACACACATGAGTTCTGGCAAGCCTAATTACTTTTTGGCTGTTGCAAGAAATACAGGCTGGGGCGAAGGGAGGGAAGGGCAGAGTGTACGCATTGGCCTACCTCTGTGCCCTTGTTTTCAAAGCAACCTTAAGGTTTAGATTAGAGGCTTTTAAAGAGTCCAGTCTTCTTCCTCTTACCTTTTCCTCCTGAAAGTGCTATTTTCCTCTCTTTCCAGCAGCTGGTTTTCTGCCCCCAGTTTTTTCTCATTTTTTGACATAACTGAAGAGACAGCCCTTCCTGGATTGTCAGTAGTCTCCTTGTCAGGAGCCTCTCAAATCAGACCTGTCAGATGTTCAAAATCCATCACCACCTTGTCCACAACTCACTTGTCACCCTGCTGAGTTTCAGATTGGAACAATTAGTTTGCCTTGAGCCACTGCCAATTATTTTGTTGCCATATGATTAAGTGGACTGTAATTGAATGGCTGATCACCAGGATTTAATGATCCTCCAGTGTTATATCTAACCAAGTTAAAGATTTTTTTCTTTCTGTCATGTCCTAGGGGAATTCAGCTGAATCTGGAGGCAAAAGGTCACAAAAGAGACAAGCAGGCACAATGAGAACAGAATTTGCAATGTGGTATAGAATAGCATAGGAGGCCCTAATATCAAACAGAGTTTATAGGAGAGTGTTTAACAGGTTGTTTTGCACACAAACACACACACACAAGCACACAAATAAGAAAAGTTATGTCTTCTTTCCTAATTAAGAAAAACATCTTATTTAATATACAGTCCAGTTGGATTGAAGCATACTCTTAAATATAAAGTTATCTGCTCAGGAAAATGGACTCTTCATCCATGACTAAGATTTTTATACTAATAAGAAATGTTTGTTTTCACAAATCCATCACCCAGAACTTAGACATCTGTTACCTATTTGTAAGTTACTCCCGAAAAAAAAGCCTCACTAAAACAGGCATAGTCTATTTTTAATGTGTCTATACCAGGTTTTATTTAATAGGTAGATAACTCAGCTGCTGAAACTGTTATAGAATGAAACTTTTTTTTTTTTTTTTTTTTTTTTTTTTAAGTCTTAGACTGACATATTGTGGGCAATTAATCTACTGTCTGGGCCAGCACATTTGAGCACATCAGGAAACGATGTTGATGGCTCAGTACCTTGTTTAGTAAAGAAATTACCATGTGCCTCCAGTACAATCTGTGGAGCACAGCTTTCAGCAAATGTTTTTTTGTGGATGAACAGCAACAGCACTTAACGTGACTTTTACAGTTGAAGTGTAGATCTGGTCTATTACATAGACCATGTGCATGAAAAGCACTCCCTCCTACATTCCTTGTAATTGCAAACAGCCAAGAAATGATTCATCAAACCAAAGTCCTCTTTATGAGGAAACTGAACCACTGAAGACCTTCTATGTTCAGATTAATGAAGAAAAAGATGCTATCGTTCATTCATATTCTTCTGGCATCTGCAATATGTAGGTACTGCCCATGAATATGAAGGCATGTTCCTTGCCATGAATTGTCCCCGGTTCAAATGACAGATTTTTCAGTGTATTCATGATGATTACATTCCAAAGGTCCTGGACTAGTGAGGTAAGCCAAAGCCATACTTTTCTAGATCATTGCTGATTTTTGTTGTTTCATAAGTGAATTTCGCAGGATTGACAGGATTGTTTCTGGACTTTGTTTTCTCAAGGCTTCAGGATAAGATGCTAAGAAGAAAAGCAATAGCAATAACAAAACACCTCACAATCAAAACATGCATATAAAAAAACCAGATTTGATTTAGCAAGGGTTCAATCCTGTTGGTGTTGAAAAGGTAAGGAAGCACTGAAATCAGGTACAATGGGTATGTGCACAGGAAAGTCATACCATGAACAAATGAAACCCCAATTCCTATTGTGTTTGCCTGCATATAAGCTCCACTATCCAGTGGGATAAGGCTGTGCAGCTGGAGAGATACTTCTTTGCCTATCAACTCACTTATTTTCACAGATCTTATGGGAACACCATTACCAAGTTTGTGTGAAATTGGCAAACAGTTTTGGAGGTCATACAGATTGTTTTCACAGAACCTTAATCCTAACAAGACCTAGTTAAAGCAGGTCTGCTACACCTGCAGGTTCCTCTGTGCATATTCACTAATTATTTTTTGTTAATTATAATTATTCGGATGCAGGTACAAACTTCCTTGGATTTAATGTAATCACTAGGTAAACCTGTGTGGGAATCAGAACCTCTTGTTTTGCATCTTCAGAAGCTGATAATATGCACATCCATCTGTGCAAAAGCAATATGATTCCCTCCTGCAAACAGCTGATAAATATCATGTCAGTCCTCCTCAGCTGCAGAATCACTGGCTGATCCTGTTCTTTCTTTCATTGTTATTCTCACTGGCAGCAGTAGCCCTTCAGCAGTCCTTCCTTTGGGCCCTAAGTGGGAGGTAAAGAGTGAGGCACTCAGCCACAGCACCCCCAGGCATATCCTCATCTCTGTTTCACCAGGGACCAGCACTGGGAACCTGAGCACAACACTTCATTTGTGGTCTGCTGGCTTCTTCTCCACATTTTTTGTTTCTCTTGTCTATTCAGATTGTAATCTTCACAAAGACTGGGACTGTCTCTGACTGTCTAGACACACAGGACGTATTACAATGGGACAATTATTTCTGATGGGGTCTCCATCTGCTTACTGTATTGCAAATGACTACTGCTAACTTTCAGAGAACTACATTTCAGCATCAGGGTTCAGCAAAAGTAAGAACATTTGGACATTATTAAAAAGTTAAATAATGCCTCGTACTAATGCACAGAGAAATAATTTATTTCAAAATCACAGAAGTTTCTAGGTTAAAGGTGAATAATGTGGCTTTCATGCTTGGCTAATGATGTATGCTCTTGCCTTCTCTGCTATCTGCTGAAGCCAACAAATGTCCAACAAGTTGCTTAATTCTTATCACTTTTTGGTTTGTTTGGTTTTGCTTTGTGTTTTGTTTGCTTGTTGTTTTGTTTGGTCGGTTTTTGTTTGGTTGGTTTTTTGTTTGGTTGGTTGGGTTTGTCTGATGGTTTTTTTTGTGTGTAGTGAGTTTTTCTGTCATCACTGCAGCATCTCAAATGCCTCAGAAGAGCTCAAGACTCCATAGGCATGAAAAAAATATGTTACTCATGACGTGCGGAAATCAGACTCCACAACCTGGAGGTTGCAGAGTAGGTATGTTTATTCAGTGCTGGGCAGCACGGGGGGTCGCCCCACCACAATCATGCGCACCCACCACGGCAGTTTGTCCCGAATTTATACAACATCGCTGTTACATAATCATGAGATTTCCCAGTACGCCTATACATATGCATTGCCTATCCCGCTTTGTATTAAAATTAGCTATTTACATAATCCAATCCTCCTTGAGTCTGCGCAGCGTCTCCTGGTGATGGTCATTGAAGGTCTTGGGGATGAAGATTGGTGACTATTCTTCATCACTTGGAGTAACCTGTTGTCCTTGCATAGGCATAGTCCCTTCTTGGTTCTTATCTGAGCTGCATTTGCAGGGAGCTGAGGAGTTCCTGATTGCATTTGCCGGGAGTTGAGTTCCTGATTGCATTTGTTTATTTTACAATTACAAAGTTTGGTCTAGTTAGTTATTAGCATAAGCCCCCCAGCCCCCTATGTCAACTCATCTAGGGAGAGAAAACCAGAGGGCCTGTCTGGTACTTCAGTCATGTGTCTAGCACTTCAGTCATGTGTCTAGCCTTTATACAATATAGGATTTAGTTGCTAAGTTTCAAGGATATCTCCCAAGGTCTCTGATGTCTCCTTGACATAGGAAAAATACAAAGTATGTTTCTTACTGATTACTTTTTTGAGTTGACAAAACCATTGCCATCTCAAAACAGTCCTCACAATTGCATCTTTTGTCTGATTTTTCTCATCCTTTGCTTCTCCTTATGCAGACAGCCAGAAGATTTTGAGAAGGTGCAGCTTCCTTTAAAAATATACCTTTTTCTCCCACTACTGTGGCCACCTAATAGAGCAAAGGAGAGATACAGGACAGTGAGAATGATCGGCACAGGATAGATTAGTTGTAAGAGATAGCCCTCTGTCTCTTTATAGGGTAACAGCTGCAATACCATCACAGGCTGTGCAAAGTCAGAAATAACATCTGTGGTCAATTGTTCAGCTTTGGCAAGCGTCTGGGAGATTCAGTGTTAGCAGCTATTGATACCAAGAGCAATACTCTTTTCCTGCTTTTTGTAAGAGTACACTTTGGATTACCCAGGGTGCTCTGCAATCTTGCTTTGGAAACATGCTGATTCACCAGTCATCCCAACCTAGAGAAAAAAATCAGCAAAGGCTGCTAGAGAACCATTCATATAGCCAACAGCCAACTGGCTAGCACAACAATTCTGCATTGAGCTAATTCCTAGATATGGAATCTCCTCTTTCAGGGAGAGCTTCCCAAATGAGGGAAATCCAGAAGCTGGATTTTGAGAGTGAAATCCCCTGGAAATTCAGCATACAGTTTTGCCTGGCGAGTTTTCCACCCAAGAACCAAAAAAAAGCAACTGACTCTAATCCTTCTTCTTGTGCATTTTGGCAACTTTCTTCCATTTAGAAATAAAAAGTCCATCTTGCTCCCATATTGGAAGAAGTCCCTCGGGAGTACAGGAACTGGCATTTAAAGTCCTCCTTACACTTTTTATGATGGTTCTTTGATCACACAGAAAAAGGCAGTTTATTCTTGCCTTTTGGTGTCATAATCCAAAAAGTGGCTCTTGGAAGCTTTCTGTAATACAATTTGGTGTTCAGCTTTCCTGATAAAACTGTTCTAAATAGTGCCATAAATCAAGAAACCCCCCAGTAATCCAAATTCTGGCTTTTCCTATGTCTCTTCTGAACCATGAATTTCATGAAGATTAAAGTAAATATGAGAACAAAAGTGGGCGGGTTTTTTGTTTTGTTTTGTCATTTGTGTGACGATTCAACTCTCTTTAGAAGGTGGATTTTTTAAGAAGCGGTGAAGCAGTGACTTTGGGATTTCAATATTAAACAGAGATACAAACACACATGCTTTTAATGTCGTAAGTGTGGTTGCTTTTCAGATGAGATGAGACCTGAGATAAAGCCATGGGAAAGATTTGGTGTGAGATGATGGCAAAAAGCCATTTTTGCCACTTCTGTTGCCCTTCAGCCATGCTGCCTGCGGACAGGTGTATCAGAAAATCTGATGCAAGATGTTTATAAACTCTGCTGCTGTGTCCAGTTCTGTTTTAAGTGATGTAATGTCACTATCGGGCATTTAGTCATGCAGAATATTAGCTCCTAGTATTTGTAGAGAACTTGTGTTCACTAAAACACTTTGACCTTTATATAGGCACAAAACCAAGGGACTGCATATGTCCAAGTAATTTACAGTAAGGACATCATGAATTGACATTTAAAACAGGTATCATTGTCATGTAGCAAGTTATCAGGCATTGCATTCAATCAGATTTCACATCTGAATTGGGCTGTTAGGGAAATGTCACATTTTACCAATCTGAAATAATCTTGTTAGTTCCAGCAGTGTTTTTAGAACAGAAACTAATAGATAGACCTAGAAGGGCAATGATTAGATGGTCAGCTTAAAAAAGCAATATGAGTGTGGAATTTGGAAACTCTGGAATATAACAAATTAGAACTAGAAAATGCTGAAGAAAAAGGTGTGCCCTGCCAGATATACTAGACAAAAATCAACAGAGCAAAACTCAGTGCTCCTTTTAAAAGGAAACTGACAACATATGCTGTCTGAGATCTTGTCCAGCAGTTTTTAATATAAGACAGGCAAGAAAGATTAAACTGGACAGATAAAACATGGGCATTTCTGCCAGCATCTCTGACAGGGTTATGTTTACTTTTCTATTCTGGTGCATTCTTGCCAATGAAGCTGGCATTGGTCAACTAGTTTGGTAGACAGATGAGGTCCGCATTTTAACTTTCAGTATGTTGCTGTGTTGTTGCTATTGTTGTTAGCAATGTAATTTTTCTTAGATGAAGGATGATTGGGTAGGTGCAATGAAAAAAAGGTCTAACTGATAGAATTAGCAGAACTAAACTTATATGAGGTTATTTTCTTGCCAACTTGATGAAAGAATCAATGAGTAAAAGCTTGGAGAAGTTCATGAAATGGTAAAGATCCAGTGGCCTATAAAATGCTGTCCTCCTTATCAGCCTAATCCATCTCCAAAGTGGAGGATGACACAACTCTGCCTTGGGGGACACCTGGTGTGGAGCACCTCCAGGGATGCCTGGAACCAGTCTCAGCCCCACTCCTGTCCACAGGGAATGGGGAAATAGAGATAACTGGTTTTCTACATGTAATTGTAGGATTCTCCGCACTATTTGATTGCTGTTTTGCCGAGGCAATAAACACTCAAACTCCTTTACTTTGATCCTATTATTGTGTAATAAGTATGGTGTGTGTTTTGTCTCTCCTGACTTAAACTACAACATGAGGATAAAGGTAATAGAATTAGATGAACCACTATCAGAGGCCCCAGTTCATAGTTTGGTTGACAGCAGCATTCCACAGCTCTTGTGGAGATTTCACCAAGCATAGCCTGACGACATCATGCAATAATTTTGCTGTTTCATTTGCCTGGTCATAGAAGGATATATTTGTGTTGAAGGTTGCAAGAGGTGGGGACTTTTCTATGGTGTGCTTGCATCACTAATACAGTATAATACAGTATAATAGTAAGTCTAACCTGAGCAACACCCCACCCCACTTGAGCTAATTATCAGAGAAGTATAAGCAAAGCCAACAGATGTCACAGAGTTGAGCTTGCAGGCAGAAATAGGATGGGACACAGCACACCCCTGTGGATATCCTCTGTCCTGGATGACAGAGTGGATGCAGTATAGAAGCAAGCAGCATTCAATCAAGCAGGAGTTGTGCTTTCACTCTCCCTTTGGGAATATATAATCTAATCAACAGTAAGATTGTTTAGGGCAAGAGGCATCAAGTCTGTATTCCAGCAGATGTGTCCAGATGAGCAGATAGCAAAAAAAAAATAATGACATCTTAGATGTGGTCCAGTCTAGATCTCAGAATATGTTGTACAGTTTGGAGAAGGCAGAATTCCCACCCTGGAAAGACGTAGGTATCTACTTCTACCCAGTGGTACTGGTTTCCAAAGAGCAGACTGTTTGGATG
>JAAGNO010019250.1:0-11192 GCA_033439905.1 Ceryle rudis
AAAAAATTGAAAATAATATATATGCCTTTTATAAATTTCTTTTGAAAAGGCAAAAACTCATTCCTTTTTCCTTGATAAACTATCTTCATCATGAATATGCAAATCTAAAGGATCACAGGAGGAACATGCTACCAGCAGGTCATAACTAAAGAGATGCAAAACACACCAAAATTCTCCCTGGGTTCACCATATGCTGTTGAGCCTTCTTAAGGACAAAACCAATAGTTACTCACATGTCTTAATTCCTAGTAGTGTGGTTTTGCTTTATAGATTCATATCAGAGACAAAAAAATTACCTTAAAACTTTACGCGCTTTAATGCTTTTTAGATATTGACACTCTTTAAGTGTACTACACACAGCCTACTAAATGCATTTCATACACCAACACACACACATCCATGTATATAGATATAATACAGTTAGATTTTTCCTTTTAATTTGGCAATTCTGAAACTATTCGAAATGGAATATTCTAGTGTGGAATATGCCATTAATATTTAATATTCTAAATGGATTAAACATTGAATATTCTAAATGGATTAAGCATTTAATATTCTAACTGGAATCATCCAACAGTCATTACAGCAAAAAAATCTCAAACAATTTAAAGTAAACAGGGAAACTGCTTTTTCCCTAAAATGTTAGCTCAAATAATTCCAAAGCTTTTGCTGTTGTTACCCTTTATTTGGGATTACATATCTTAAATGTCAGCCTCCTGCACTTGAACACAAGACATAAAGTATTTTTCTTGCAACATTAATTAATGGTGCAAAATTGCCTTTATTGGTGCCTAAAAGGGAATTCATACAGCATATACAAATGTATTCCCATGTTGGTAAGTTTGGGCAGATCTCTGATCCGCAATTTGCACAGTTCAAAACAATGGTGTCACAAAACAACACTTGTTGAAAATATTTGATGAAGCATATTTTATTAGCATATACTGTTTCTGGCAAAACAATTTTGTAGGATCTTGCCATTTTTTATAAAAGCAGTTATATATGGAAGATGCATATCACATCAAACTCAGAATATTTGGGATTGACTGCTCTCTGGAATATTTTCCTGATTTCTTTCTTTCATATTGTTTAAACTCACTGATATTTCATCAACTTAACATATTATGTGAAATATTTTAGATTTTTACAGGCAGCTTAACTCTGTCACTTCCTACCTTTAGACTACTTAACTTCCTAGCTTTATTCAGGTAATATACATATAGAAGTATAGATACAAATAGTGTTATAGTTTAGTTTAATACAGTCTGTTTATAGACTACTTCTCTGACAGAATTTACCCTTGTCCCTTGATAAATGTTTGGCAACTATAGTTTTTTGGCTACTTATCTCTCCCCAGATATGGTGCAGTCTGATACGGTGCCATTAGATGTCACTCTGAACCATGCAAAAGAAGATCAAAGCATAAACGCATGTATAAACTTCATATCCACAAATAACCTCAGTTTCAAAACAGGAGATACTTCTTCCAGTACTGTACCTTACCCATATGCCGTCTCCAGTATGTACGCCTCGGCCTCCACTTCCATGTTCTTCTGTGGCTACTGGCTGTGCTGACACAACAGCACACACTGGAAAGCAGGTCAGGTGCTATAGAGCAAAAACTCAGTCCTGTCCTTTCATTTCACAGAAGAACAGTTTCTAAGATCCAGTCACAGGGAGAAAACATGAAAAACAACCACAGCTGTGGGGTGCTTCTGGGAGGGCTGAAGGGCAATTCTGAGCATGATGTCTGAGCTTAGAGCAAAAAACCCAGCAAATGAGCTGTTTGGTGGAATGAATCTGAAGCCAACTGACAAACCTGCATTTTTTCTTACGGATTCTGCTTCCTTTAGTCTTTTGGGTTAGTTGGTTTGTTTGTAGTTTTCTCCTGACTGAGTTGTTCCCCGTAAAGCATTTCATCAGTTTGTTGCAGCTACCTTAGGGGAAGAGGGGAGTGATGGTAACTTTGATCTTGAGAGAAGAGATAGATAGTAGTGGCAAGCTGAGGCACTCCCACGTCTGTCAGGTGGATTCTGTTGATGCTGAAATCATGTGACAAAAAATCCCCCACATATTGACTTCTCAAGGCAACAGGATCAGAGTCTAACTGTACTTAACAGGTTTATTATATTCCCACCCTTCCAGTCTAGGGCCTCATGGCATTTTATGCATAAGCATAAGGGATCAGAGCTGCCATGTCAAAACAGGACAAATTTTAAAAGTCCCCAGATTTTCTGCTGACATGACTGTATTGCACACAACAACTATGGAATTTTGAGCACATCCTGGAATTTCAGCCAAAGGGAAAAGTCCTGCTTAGGAAAAGACTTTTGCCCATTGCCACATAGTTCTACTAATTCTAAGCAGCACACACACAGCTGAAGTACCTTGTAATCTAAACACATTTATGTCTTTTTAGGCAGAGCACCTCATATGTCGCAGCAAGACAGAGTTGGATTAATTTAAAAGGAAATGGAAGAAAGGATTATAAAACCCCAGAGGTTATTAAAGGTTCTGCTTCCTGATAGCAAAGGCATTATAGCCTCTCAGAAACCACACTGCATATGCACACGTAGGTGGAAAGCCAAAAGAATACGGGTTGTGAGTACACAGCCATGTAAGTAAAATTCACTTTGAATCAAGTGGGAAGCATCCCACGGTCAAACTGAGAGCTGACATACCATAAATGACAGCCTTCATTGGAGAACTTAGCCCAGAAACCTGTTACATAGGGAAGCAATTCTTATCCGTCCTACAGAGATGGGTACCCATAGCACAAGTTGCTGGGGGTCACATCACATGGCTGTGCTGCTTTAGTGGGTTCCCAGTGTGCCTAAGACAGATGAACTGACAAGCCCAAACACAAACATCAAGGATACAAGAATGCAGCAAAAAGTACCGAAGTGTTCCAAGTCCAGCCTGATGTGTAAATATTGACTTGATATCAGCATCAGGTGAGGAGTGTTCTTTGGGGTAAAGCATTTCAAAGGCATTTCAAACTGAGGTGGTCAGTTTTCCATCAGGAAGCCAATACCTTTCAACTTCTGACAGTCATCACCACCTCCACCATTGCAGGGGGGCAGCTGCTGCTCTTCATGCTGGAAAAAGGATGGCTGAAGTTGCAGTGCAACTGTTCTCCAGAAAACCTGCTTTATGATTCAGGTGATGTCCTTTGAAGACTCTGAGGGTTTATCTGAGACAGTTGTCTTATCCTGCTAGATCACAAAGTGTGTCCTTTTGTCCCACCTTCATTCTCTTCATCATTGTTAGAAAGGGAAGTAAGCATCTCCTCCTGTTACACCCTCTTGAGTCTCATCTTTCTTCATTTTCCAACATTCATCCAGGGGACAATCAGAACCTTATCCCAAATCTCTGTCATAGGATAGTAAAGTAACATCTGCTATCTCCTCTGCATTTCACCTTATGTGGTGAAGAGACAATGCCATTCATTTCAACACTGCTTCCAGAGGACTATAAAGACAAAGACTTCCTGTTGCTACCTTAATTTAATGTCCTGGGTGGGGTGGATTACTGGCTCCTAGCTAGGATGGATCTGCAATGGAATACGCTGATGAGCAAACAGAAAATGAACACAAAGCAAATCTAACCTTCCAGATTTTCTCTAGGAAGAGCCTTACAGGATTTACAAAAGAATTTGCTTGCAGGGAAATAGATTTAAGCATCTAATTTCTGTGAAGACAAAATATTTCTTTGGGTGCCCACACATGTGGAGATGCTTTGTTTTTTGCAAGTGTTTCTGTGTTTTTCCTTAATCAGTATTGCAGCTGGCACATAGTGTTATTTTACAGGTATTAAAAACATACAGCAGGGTAGCTGCTAGCTAAGGTTCTGACTTTTAATAACAGAGAGCAGATGTTCTTCATGGTAGCAATGAGGATAGCAGCTGTCTCTGTTTTGGAAGACAGAATGGAAAAAACTAGATCCCCGATGATGTTTGGAGAGAGCTGATCTTAGGGCTTCTGGCATATCTAGCCAGGTTTAAAAAAAAGGCACTAATGTCTCACTTGAGGTCAGAAGAATAGGGCAAAAAAGATCTATCTTACTGCTAATGTGGGTCTGGGCACTAACTTCTCCACCTTTGCAAGGCAAATTCTGGGTAAGGATTTCTGCCACATTATCTACTCTGTTGAGAAAGAGCTTTTGAAGAACTTTATCTACACAGGAGAGAGAGGAAATTTATCAGTGCTGCAGAGAAGAGGAATCTGAGAAGCGTGAACAGAAACAACCTGATGGACAATTTCAGCTCAGTAAAAGGGAAGAAAAGAGTCTGTGCTACTTGATCCTACTTTACTCAAGCTGCTGCAGAAGTCATGGGTGTGAGAACACTATGGTGTCTCTCAGGCAGGTGTGCACAATGCTCTCAGGGGATGCCCAAGCCATGGCACGGGGCCATGAGCTAGCACCACAATTACAAATAGCATGGCTGTGCTAGAGCAGTGCTGAGACACAGAAGAGCTCAGGGACATTCACACAGTCCTGCTAGGACCTGAAGGAGTATCTCTGGACACATACTGAGCTGATGAAGCAGCTCATTCCCGATCTCCAAAACAGCACAGTGTGGTTATGTCAGTGAGAACAGTCTCTTCTGAGAGTCAAGAATGTCAGATCTTAGAGGTGAAGTGCAAACACATGCAGATAGAAAAGACACCACATCCAAACATGACTTGAATAATTTTTGGAGGTTCAGTTAATCCCTTAAATGGCTTCTGATTTCCTCTGTTTCTCTCCATGCCATTCAGAATTCTTGATGGTGTTACTGATTTTTTTTTTCTATATTCTTAACTATTTAACTGTGGAAACACCTTCAAATAGATGCTGCATCTTCAAACCCCTTCTCCAAGCTACAGGTTAAATTCATGTAGTGGGACAGGCAGTCATGCAAAAGGTTTGACTGAGACCTAGAAGTGCCAGGCCCTCACTGGCCTAAAAATCAGGCTTACCTTATGGCAGTGCTATACTTTTCTGGTTCTCGTGTCAATACATTTGGCAGTAACTGTGCACCAGTGTATCACAGTCTACATGTTAATTACAAAAGTCTCCCCATGAGGGGTAAATGCTCCTCTGAAATTCCTTTTCCAACTCTTTGGCATTGGTATTTCACAGAACACGTGCCCACAACACCAAAGCACAATTATCTCAGCCAGTGGAACAACAGCACTGCAATTCCTGCGGTTGTTTTACACCCACTTCCAACTGAAGCACGTTTGTTGTTCAGAAAAACTATTATCGGTCACAGGAGACTGTTTTACTGGCAATAAATAGGTCAAGCTCAGTCTAAGCTTAATTCCCTGGACATTTTTCAAGCTGGATTCAGGCATGCTCCAAGTAGTCCTGGCTCAATAGCTTTAACAGACAGATAATTTATATGCAGTGAGTACTGAGTCATTACCATGCAAAATTTTCTAGCAGTGCCATAACTGAAATACACTCTAGTGTTACTTGTGCTTCTCCAGGAATTAGAGAGTAGCATCCTTTGGGAGAACTTCTCTGCTGTCTGAATCTCGATGCAAGTTTAATCCAGCACACTCTTGACACAGGCCTCTGTAATTTCTGTAAATTCCTCTATTCCTGTCCATTCAAGCAAGCCCTCTACAACACCTCTGAAGTGGAGTCTAAGAACATTGAGCAGGAGATGAGACTCAATATTATTTTATAGTTTGGCACAGGTGGGAGGAGTACCTGGTGTCACTGCATTGGAGAGGACAGCGAGACAAGTAAGAGATGCCTCATATGGTCACATTCTTACATCAGAAAGACATGTGGAAAGAGAATGAGGCCATGTGGGTCTCCTCTGGTGAGGGATGAGATGTTATGTATGTACAGAACATAGCAGTACATACTTCACACAATACCAAGGTATGTCATGTCCAATTAACTGTGTTATAAGTCTTTTTGTGATCAAGTTCTGATTAAGGATTCCTTGGGCATGGGTTGCTGATATTCATTTATACTTTAAGTTATTTTAAGATCCCAGTATTTTATTAAAAGCTCTGGTTACAATTTCCTGTTCCCTGTCTTTCCCAGGTGTTCACAAGGCAATGTACTTTGCAATCAAACTAGTCTAATAAAAAATCCAATTAAGAATGTAACCAAGGAATCTTCATAGGCACCTGACAATAAACACAAATTTGCTGAAGAGGTGTAGGTTGTAGAGAGGATGACATGGCGAAGTTAAGGCATAGATAATGTATATGTGTGTGTACTTGTGTGTGTTTCTTTGCAGCCTATTCACACCAAAAAAAAAAAAGTGAACAGAAATGTTAAACAAAGCACAAACTCCACAGCCTCAGTAGCAGAGGAATTAGAGATCAGCTATTCATCTCCCATTCATCTTCCCCATCCTGGAATGTGCAATATGTGCTGTAGACCATCCCATTGCTGAGCACACAGTCGGTGTCTCAGCATGCTTCTAAGTTTTCCATTTGTTTTTCTGCAGCTCGCTAATGACTTATAACTGGCCCTGATCACCACTCTGCTTCAAGGATGATGATGAATTCAGCAGACCCTACATGCAAATGTCAAAGCACACAAAACACTAACTGTTGGTACTGGTACGCAACTGGAGTTTTGCAAACATGTTGGTGTTGCATAACATGCTGAAAATACAGTCTCACAGAATAAGCACCACCTTCCTGCCAGCACAGCTCTTCTCCTGCGCTATGCCTAAGAGCAAAGAGCCATTGTCTGTAAAGTAATTCAATTTTATTCAGTAGCTAGTTTAGTTAACCTTTATAGGAGAAAAAAAAAAAAAAAAGTTAAAAGAAATAAATGTCACTATTTTAGTTTGCCACTACTCTTTTTAGACATGAAAAAGTGGAGCAAAGGCTTTGCTGATGAAAAAAGCTTGCCATAATATTGCTCCACTGATGCATTTAGCAATATTGCAGTGGCATGGTGTACAACAGTAAATTTTGCCAATTTATAATGCTGAAGCAATCTCTGCTATGGCTTGATCACTGACCTAGCTATGGGGCTCAGACAGGCCCCAGCTTTGGGAAATGGAGACACAATTGAAGCTCTGTGATTAATTCCTTCAGGGTAGACTCAGCAGGAAAGCACAGTCCCCAAGGCGTGTTTTGCATATGTCTGCTCCTTCTTATAAACAGAGGCAAAGCAATGGTTGAAACACAGGATTCAGTATCTGGGTTTTCATACACTTCTATCCTAGAAAAAGGAAAGGATTTAACATTATCAGGATGAGACAAGGAATTTGATAAGGCGGCTTCTTCCCATTTCAGATGTTGCTGACATCAACATGCTTCTGTGGGAGTACACACATTTGAACTTTGTCAAATAAGTCATTTAAGTGAAAACATTTCCCAGTCACCACAGCGCTCAGTGTGATTCTTATACACCATCATATAAATCTTATTAGCTCAAAAAACTCACGAAAATATTCCCACTAACCATTCATGTCAGTGGAGCAAATTGGGTCTGCCCCATTTTATCTTTCTTAGAAAAGAGAACAGTTTAAAGCATGGATGATAAATATCACAGTCCTCACAAGTCAGCAGGTTGTTGGTTTGGTTTTTCTCCTTTTTAGTGAAATAATCCAAAATGAGCAGGTCTATGAGCACCCAGCAAGCTAAGGGTGCACTACTTGAATGTACTCAATGCCTGTTAGTCAATAAAAGTACATTACTGTGCCATCCGCCGCATTGCAGTCTAATCCCCACTACCTGCACAAATCTCCAATGCAAATAAATATGAACACCAGCTAAATCAGCATTCTGTGAAGCTGTGAAAGGAATTCCTCTTTCTTTCCATGTCCGGTCTGGATATTCCTAAGCTAACTATTTTTAACAAAAGATGTTTTGTTCTGAATGCTCTGGCCCAGAATTTGGAGAAGTATTTGGCATGATTAAAATTAGTGGATCTTTAGGCTTCAGTTTAGCAAGATATTAAAGCATGTGCCTAATTTTAAGCATAGAAGTAGTGCTTTTGACTTCAGCAGGACCATTCACCTGTTTAGAGTTCAGTGAGTGTTTACATATCTTGCTGAATATGTGCCTTGGAGCTTTCTAACCATATGTCCTGAAAACTTTTGCCATCCTTAACTAAGCTTGCCCATGCATTACCATGAAAGGATTCTTTTCTCTCCCTCTTTTTTTCTGGCATTGTGTTTTATTCTCATTGGAAAAACTATTTGAGGTTGTTTTGCACTAACTAAACTTCAAGCTACATGTGTCCAGATGTAGTGCCCTTCCTTTAAAAGACCACAGATACAATCAGTAGAATCCTGCAGCAGGGCAGGAGGAATACTTTATGCACTGGAACTGCACAGTGGCATGCAACCTTTCCTGTTGGAAATGCATTTCTTTTTCAAAGAAGTAGGCTCAGAACTTACACACACCAGATTTTGCTTTCTTTTCAGAGAAGTATGGAACTTTGAAAATAGATCATAAAGAGTCACACACATATGCACACACAAAGAACAATGAAAAGAAAAATCCACACGCCAATGCTAGGTAAGAATCTGATGTGAAGTGTATGAAGTGAAAGATAAAGCAATGGAACAACAGTTCTCTGATTGATTTAATTTTTAAGGCCTTGATAAATTCATTTCTTATTAATGCTGGACAAGTGGAAGAAGAAAACTGGGATGCCTTGGACTACAGGAAAATAAAAATGATAAATGATTAAATCAACATAACAACAGAGACTGTGATTCCAAACATTTTTAGAAGACAGCTACACAACCCAAAATTATTTCCAATCTTAGCAGAAAAGCCCATGAGTAAAAATAAGCTGCACATGTAAGAATGAGAGTAGACCCTGGAATGAGGGATCACAAATCACTTGGAGTAATCTGGCATACAAACATAAAACATGGTAGCTTGGATATTCAAACATGATCACCTATATTGAAAAGCTGTTGAAGGGCATGAAGTAAAGGAAAAGAAATAATGAAAAGCAAGGACTCAACTGGAAGGAGTGTTTGGAACTATACTGCAACCTTAATGGAATTTGTATTTAACATTAACGATCAGAAAGGGCATTTTAAACAATATTGTAATGAAATCTCCAGGTGATATGAACTTTCTAAGCATTATGAATGATAATGAGGGCAGAAAAATATTGCTGCAGAGCCAACAAAAATCAGGAGGAAAGGAAGAAAGAAGGTTCTGCTGGGAAAAAAAATACAGACTATAATTGGTGGGAGGAAATATGGAAAGGAGGGAGACTGCAAAAGGGAATTAGGGACTAATGTCAGGATTGATTAGTAGACAGTTTTCAATTTTCGTCAGGATACCAATGAGTAAGACCAATGGGTGTAAAGGAATGTATCACTTGATATGGAAAAATAATCATTATTCTCCTTGGCTTCTGATGGAACAGCACAAGGCAAACTGTGTCCTGGCTTTGTGTGTCTGATTTGAGGCAAGCATTGTCCTGCAAACTATTAGCAGAAGCTGAGTTAAAAAAAGATCATCAGTACCGAGTGAACACAATCAAGGCTACAAGTCACATCAGAGGAGGGCTAGTGCCAGTGTGCACAAAACAGGCCTAGCCCACAGGGGCAGCAGAATGACTATGCTTCCATTTCCTCTTTGCCGGTGCCCCAGCCCAACCAGTCAGCCTGACTCCTTCCATCAGAACAGGAATGAGGTTTTAAAGTGACAGGGAAGGACTGCTGCCCCTCTCAGCAGTAAGTTACCAATAGCTCTCTACTAAAACTGCCCTACTCCTATCTCTGCAGAACAGGCTTCTGGCTCAGCTCTTCCCTTTAGGTCTGTCCATGCTAAAGCAGAAGCACTCAGCATCCACATTTGGCACCTCATTCTTAGAGAAACCAAACTAAAAGCTCCTTTTATTTCCAAAGAGTCTTAACTAACTTTGTGTCCATGAATACATGGAGGTGCAGTGACTCTCTGAGTGCCAGCCCCAGGCCAACCATACTCATCACATGTGCCCCCAGAAACCTCCGGTTATGATCTGTTGTAAACTTAGACCTCTTGCACTTCAAATTACTTCTTTGTGCTTTGATTTCTTCCCTGTTAATTTAGGATGGCAATGTTTTCAAGATCCTTGGCAAGAAACCATTATAGCCACACCAAATTGTATCAGGTTTTTTCCATTCTCTATTAGGTTCCCATTATTTCTGAGTATTGATGCCCTTAACTCTTTTTTTCTGGCTTAACTCTCAGGCTTCTGCCCCCAGACTCATCCTGGCTACTGTGTGCCACTCCTTTTGCCTAGCTGTATTTCTGGTCCCCACCACCTTTCTCCATTCTCCCACATATTCTGTGCTTCTTGAGTCCTCATTTGTCCAAGTTGCTCATGTGTCCTCTCGCTCCCCTCCTCCCTTCCCCCCCCGCCATCTGCCTATCTATCCACATGCACACATTTATACATGGTCCAAAATATAAGCTTTTAGTTAGAAATATTTCAGCTGGAGAGCAAGAACTGGAGACAAGAATGAACACTTCCATGGTAAGCTTGTAACAGTCCTCAGCAAAGCATCCTCCCTTCCCTGCAACCCCCACCATTGAGCTGGGAGTGTCACGGAGAATCAATCTGCAACCGTGCGAAAAATAAACAGAAATAATCACAAAAACAGATGGGCATCTCCTAATCCCTGGTAGCTGAAGGCAGGGTTTTACTCATGTTTTTAGAAGATTCCTCATTCTAAAGATCTCCATTAACTCAACTCTGCTTTTGTAGCAGAAGCTGTATGTCAGCTGCACTCTCACTTGCTTTTCCCTATCCATTACCATGTAAGCTATAGTTCGAAAAGTCATTTTTTCAATTCAAACCAAATTCTCTGAACCCTAGAAAGAGACCTTCCCACCAGTGATTTGTTTCTTTCTAATTAAATAAAGTAATCCTTGAGACATCAGCCCTTAAGAAGAATGTTTCCAAAGGCAGCTGCTCTGCTAATTAGGCAAAATGCCTGGATGATGGCTATTTACTTACAGTCACCTCACAGAAGGACGTACAATACTCTGCATTCTCTGGCAAACAGTGCTAGCACAGAACTAACCCTACTCAGTGTAGGCAACATAAGGGTTTAGTCCACAGGATATTCTTAATGGTTGAAAATATGGTTTGCAGATAGTAAAATGGTTTGCAGATAGTAAGATGGATTAGTAGCTGGTTGGACAATAGAGTCCAAAGAGTGGTGGTCAATGGTGCCAAGTCCAGCTGGAGAGCTGTAACTAGTGGAGTCC
>JAAGNO010019251.1:0-38957 GCA_033439905.1 Ceryle rudis
ACCTTGTAGATCAATCCTTCTCCCGCCTTGGTCGATATCGTAAACCTCAGTCCATGTTTTAGTTCCGTTTTATTGCCTACCTGGCTTTCTAAATTATCATGTTTTATGTGGGGAGAACTAACTATTATGGGGGTTTTGTATTTTTTATTTTCTTCCCTCATTATAACTGTTGCGATTTAAAAAAAAAAAAAGAAATCAAAAGTTCATATATATTTTTGACTAGGACAGATGTAGCTAAGCTTTTTTTTCTTTTTTTTTTTTTTAATCTGTGGAATTCTATCTACTGGTCACAGATTCCTTAAACAAATCCTACTTAAAACTGATTTCCAAGTGTGCTAGCAACCATTAAAATCCTTTGGAAGGTTCAAGTTTCAGGTATGCCAATCTCTGCTCTAATCTGCTCCCATCACATAAAAGAACACTAGCACACAATATTCTAGCCTTAACAAATGTATTATCTTTATATTTCATTTTAAAATCAGTGATTAATACATTGCCCATCAGAGAGAAGCCAAATACTGAATTAACCTATAAGGGATAGTGCAGTAAGGAAACTCTCTTGCTTTTTCCTTTTACAAAAGCTCTAAGAGCTTTGTTGCTATCACATCATATCATCATGTTGCTGTCCATTAGAAGTTGGGGGGGTTTAAGGACAAATATGGGATGATTTGTTCATTCCTAAACATATATACAGCACTACAGCCATCTTTAATGTAATTACTTGAAACTTTAAATCATCAAATGCCCAGCATAGATGATGTATTTGTACAAGGCTGAAACATCCTTTTTTTAGCATGCCCTTCTCCAGTTCTAATGGACAAATTAATTCAACTCTTAACTCCAAGGTGCAGCCTGTGCTACCAGTATCCACCAATTCTTTTTTCCTGTGAGTTTATGCAGTTCACTGAGGATTTTATGTCAAGTGCCATTTGAACTTGGCTTCAGCACATAAGTGAGACACAGTAATGCTGGATCCAATATTGGGCAGATGAGAAACAGAGGAAGTTTTCTGAGCACACCTGGGGTGATTGAGGAGGGCCTGTTATCTATCAGCTGTGTGGTCACAGTCCTGAACCAGATGAGCTGCACTTGGGGTGCATCGTTCTATCTCAGAGCATGGACTGAGAGCTGTTGCTGAGGATGTGTCACTGGCTAGATGTTTCTCATTGAAATATGTTACCTTAATTTCTTAGCAAGAGATTCACATTCATTTTCATTTGCTGCACAGATAGATATAGAAAAATGTGTTTTCCTCCTGAGATTAATGTATAATGACATCTATCCAAAGAATGCTTAAGTATTCACACTTCAGAGAAACTGACCTTTAAGCCACACTTAGTGAAAGTAAGCTAAAATCAGTATTGCATTCTTGTTACCAAGGACACTTTTAATCATCTTCTTAATTGTCCTTGACAATCCTGTCATTAAAGATCTTGGCATTAATTAACTGTACAATGTC
Source organism: Ceryle rudis (assembly GCA_033439905.1). Classification (NCBI taxonomy): domain Eukaryota; kingdom Metazoa; phylum Chordata; class Aves; order Coraciiformes; family Cerylidae; genus Ceryle; species Ceryle rudis. Next base: position 1,460 of record JAAGNO010019251.1, read on the forward strand.
CCTTGCTTGATAAAATCAGCCTTGCTGGCACAATAGGCATTGTATTCCCCAGGCATTCTTTACAGGGACTGTATCTATAGCAAGGGTCGTTCATGCTACTAATGTTGCCTGGATGACACACAAACATTTGGAGCACTTAACTGTCTGAGAAGTGAGCTGAATGAAGACAGTGGTGATGCTGTAAAATATGTTCCAACTCAGTATTTCTTAAGGGAGCTTTTATGCCAAGATTAGGATCAGTGTTTAATTGACAGCCTCTTCACTTAGTTAATTACTTGGGCTATTGTAGCAGAAAGAGAGAAATGAACAAAGGCATTTGTGATATGAATCACTACCAATAGAGAAACAAATAAATGAGTGCTGTGAAGACCATCAGGAAAAATACTGAGTCTTATCCTTCTCCTGCTGGAGTATGAACTTCTTTCATCATTTTCAAAGGAAAATGTGAATCACCACAATAACATTGGTGGCTTAGCCAGGTTCAATGCTTTTATATTTTTCAGATAACTGTTAGGAAAGATTGCAAATTGAAGGCTGAAAGTTCAATCTGCATGTCATATATCAAAACACATTCAAAGTGCATGTAATTCACTATCTGCACAAGCACAAAATACATGTAATTCACAGTACAGCCCCACTTTCATAAATTGGAATAATCTTTAAATAATGAAGAAATTGAAAGACCTTTTGTGCTTTCTTAAAGCACAATACCCAGCCAAACTATAGTTGGACTATCTGAAACACCGGAAAGACTGTTTTTTGTAATATAAGGTCACAGCGCTTATGCAACAACCACTTTCCATTTTAAAAATTGGGCAGGCTAAGATTTTGAATGTGGCCTGTAAATCTCAGACACCCTAATGCACTGACTCGGGTTATACTTACACTCACAGTGTGCACAAGATCTTTCAAAAGCAAATGTGGAAATGCAGCAATTCCATTGAGTCATCTTGGTGTCTCACCCCAACCTCTTGGGTATTCATGCAGCACCCCCTTCCAGATGTGCCACCAGCAGAAACTAGCAAGAAGCACACAGCTGCTGAAGAGAAGTAGTTTCTAATGTGGTCCTTGTATGGGGCTGAGGCCTCCAGAAGAGGAAGAAAGAGCAAATTTGCTTCTGTCCTGTAATCCTACAATGGGTGAATTCTGGACTTTGCCCATAAACTAAGGGAGCCAGTAAACCTATTAGGTTTTGTAGCAGTGATGTGGGGACACTGTGTTGACTGCCTACCAATGGCCATGGCATAAATCTTCATAACTGCCATTGAAAAAATCCCTGTCCTCCCCTCTAAGCAGAGTTATAGGAGGCAAGGCGAGAAATACCCATGCCCTTTCTGGTTCTTTGTTCTGTGGTGTTCCATAACCTACTTCCTACCCAAATGTTGTGTACCACCACAAAAACCCAAAGGACTTCAGCAGTGCATTGAGAAGGGCTGTGAAACTTCCTTCCCTTGTCAGCGCCACTGTACTTCCACAATGAACAATCAGGGCATGATGAAACTTTTTGATCATGAACTCTAAAATTTCTTTGGCTTATCCTCAAAAGATTGGGGATCCGGTGCTGGCCCACCAAAGCAAGGAAGACTAACAAATCTACTTAGCACTAGCAGTGCTCAAAATCATACGAAAAGCAATGCTCATTAGCAATTTTAACCAGAGACCTTGACATGAACACCACTGCTGTGAGCAGCAATAGCTCAATCCCATCAAGAGTCTTCTATTTCAAAGCACAAAGTGATCAGTTCCCCGTATCATGTTGTAACAGGTAGCTCTGCGTTGCAATTTCACTACCAACTTACACTATGGTCTGCAGATGGAGAAAGAGGCCAGCTCTCCTCCTCTGTCATCCAGTTTACATTTCCTCTTCCTGGTTGCTAATACTCAGCTTCTGCAAGACCACGATGAGCCACCTTTGTTGTCTGCTCAGTCTGGAAGCTGTCAGTGAAGAAGAGCAAAGCAGTTGATGGATGATGTGATGTCGCTTGCTGTACCAATACACAGGACAGGTTAATGGTAATGGTAGGAAGGTGAAACGCAGAAGGCTCTACCTCAACATGAGGAAAAACTTCTTTCCTGTGAGAGTGACAGAGCACTGGAACAGGCTGCCCAGAGAGGTTGTGGAGTCTCCTTCTCTAGACACTTTCAAGACCCACCTGGATCTGTTCCTGTGTGGCCTGCCCTGGGTGATCCTGCTCTGGCAGGTGGTTTGGACTCAATGATCTCCAGAGGTCCCTTTTAACCCCTACCATTCTGAGATTCTATGACAACAAAACTCTTCTTCCGGGGAAGAGCCAAAAGCTAGATTGGCCTCAGCACAATAAATCCATGTGTTTGTGGTGTACGTGATGTGTCTGAATGCAGAGGGCTAGCCAGAAATTTACATGTGTTCAGTCAAAAGAACTGTGTTAATTTTGAGCAGAGACCTTTTGACTCAATGTGCCTGTCAGGTTGTATTTGTCTATTAGCATTTTTCCCATCAAGCTTCCATTGCTCATGAAAACAAGTAGACCTTTATTCCATACAGGCTACCTTGATGATCCTTTTGGAAAATCATCATTCCCTACTAAGGACACTGGGAGCAGGTGCTGGGCAGAGGGAGACTAAGCCCCATTACTGCTAACTCTGGGTCTGAACTGGATGCAGAGCTCTTCAGGTATGCTCTGTGAATCTGTGAAATACTCATGCTCTATAAAACATGTGGACATCAGATTTTTCCATATAGAGCATTAATTTCCTTTTCCTTCTCTGATGGAATAACTCAGACTCCTACATTCAAGCAAATTTTTTTCTTATCTGGACCTGTTTTTACTTTGCACATTTCTGTTTTTTCCTAGAGATTTCCTTTCACCTCTTGCTAACCATTTTGCGGAACAGATTTCACAAAACATTGCATATTACAAGGCAAGTAAAAAAGGGTTGCAAAAGTTTGGATTCTCCAGAATTTCCTTCCAGACTCCAAGGAGAGCATTTGTGTTGATGCAAGGGTTGACTTTTCTGTCTCATTCCCATATTCACGAGGTAGATATGAATGCTCATGAATATGTTGCATAAAGTGTTGGGGAAAGTCCACAGCTGAATTGATAGGAAGACTCAGGTGCCAGTGAACTTCAGCAGCAGAATTAAAAGATCACTCCAAAGCTTCTGTGTTTGGATCTGAACAAGAATTGAACAGACATCTCAAAGGCCAGTGGTTCTTGAACTTTTACTTGCTGTAGGCTGAAATATGCCTTCCAGTTCATTCAGGGGCAGGGCTATATTTCATGGTCTTGGTTACAACTCACAAGCTTCCATCACCCCCAACCCCTGCAAAATTTACAACTGAGGCCAGATTCCTGTTATTTCAGATCACTGTAATTTCATCTGCCTTTAGACACTACATTTTCATAACTTGCTACATAATGCTACATTCACTATCTCAACAGGTAAGCTTTTGCCCTGACTACTCATTTTGGAAGTCATCATATGTGTCATAAAATTAAGTCAAAAAGATGGCATCTATAAGGATGTGGCTTTTGATGATTGCACATGACCTGTAGGAGAAAGCACAGCCAATCTAACATCTCACTGTGCATGAAGTTCATTCAGGTGATTTGTGATATTGCAGTAGAAGAAACCACTTTTCCTGCCTTTCCTTGTACTGTTTTATTAGTCTTGTAAAAGTTCAAAGACTCAAAAATAAACAAAGTATTTTGAAGTTACATGCACACAGGAAAGATACAAACTTTAAAAGAATGAGTCAGTGATAAGAATAAGCTAGTTCCCAGGTGTTCAGGCAAACAAGTTTTGGTGAGCAGGTCCAAGTCTTGGCTATTTGTTGTCTCTGTAGGTACAAACAGTGGTAGAATAAAGTGGTCACTTCTGTCCAAAAGCTTGACTTAGTACCTAACTGCAGCTGGGAGTTGATTGCCTTGATGCCTACTGACACAAGGAAATCCTGTATGAAAATATCTTATTGCTCTGTGAGTTAAATCACCCTAGATCTTTTGCTGCTTCTTACTGCTGAGGTAAATTAAATGAAGCTCTAGAAAGAAAGTGACTTGTGACTCACAAAGAAAAGGTGACAGAACGATAAGTTTGGCACACTTGGCTACTGTCTTCAAAAAATCTTTCCTTTTCTTATTCCTTCTACAAGCCATAGCTCTCCCCATGCATTTTCTTTTCTTCTCCATTCCCCATCTTGCAGAACTTCTGCTGTTATTTTCTCTGGCAGCTTAATAGAGCCTTGGAGTAACTGAAAAAAAAATAATACAGGGTCAAGACTAGACTGGAAAAAATAAATTTCATGGGAAAATGTATCTGTTAGTCTCTGAAATAGCCCTTGCTGTCAGACTCTGCAAATGCTGTATTTGAAACAGAACCAGTCACTGGTCAACAGCATTCCATAAAAGGTTGGAAGAAAACAGAGAATTTTCAGAGAATTTTTTTTTTTTTTCATATTGTCTAGCCCTGTTTACAGGTTGGTGCCACCTGAAGCAATTGCAATAACAGTCACCATTGCATTCCTGGCACTGGGATCTTAGAGGTAGTTTCCCATAAGACTGGTCAGCTGGAACATGCATTTTTGGTTTGCTAGCTGTAATTTTAAACAAATCAGAATATATATTTGTTTATCTGATTTCTTTTGAAAGCATAAAAACTAGATTTTTTTTTTTTTTAAATAATAAATGTACAAATTGCTGAATATGATCCAGGCTCCAAAAGAGTACTGGAACTACCTTCTTTGTATTCTGAATTACTTGAACTGCCCTTCAATAAAATGCTGAAGACATTAATTAAAATTATTGATCATTACCAGGTAAAACATACACAATATATTTATTTTAGTTTCAGATTATGTGTGTCATAATATCAGTTTGATGCAAGACAGCTCTTTGGGTGCTGCTGTAAGATGAGACTTGACTAAAATAATAAATTTATTAAAATAATAAGGTTTAGTAAATTTTAAGTAGGATTTTCAATTAACAAAATGAAACAGAAATTTATCATTTCTGCAGTGAAAACCACAGCGGGTACCCACAACTGTATGTTGCCTACATATGAAAAGCACTATTAGTGTAAGCACCAACAACAAGCCTGGACACTGATGTGATAGCAGGAAAGGAGAAGAAGGAAAGTGCAGCTTTCATTCCGTTTACTTCTGATAGCTATTCTTTGCTGTTTGAAAAGTACAACTACCTCCCTACATAAGAGATCTGATGTCCAGTGCACATAGTCCATAGTCAAGGCACATATGTGCAACCACCACAGACTGTCTACAGGACAAATAAATGAGCCACAGTGAGGGATCAGTGTGCTAATTGAGAGGGAAAGTGCAGAGGACCACAGAGGTTTCAGGTCCCCCTGAAGCTTTTTAAAGTATTCCACAAAGCTAGTGTCTTAAGGTGAAGGTATGTCTGCCAGGTCTTGTGCAGTTGCCTGCTCCACTGCCTTTGCCTATGAGCTAAACAGCTGCAGGCCAGAAGTTGAGATACTGTGTAGCTATGTCAACATACTGTTGAGCATGGTCCAATAAGCCCTGCTGAGAGGTAGCATCTGTTGCTTCCGCGTCAGTTTAGAGCTAACAGGGATACATATGCTGACTTGTATCTGTCTGGCTTGGTACCTGTAAATGTCATTTACATCATAAAGGAGGATTTTATCCAGCACAAATCAACATTTTTCTTTTCTAAAGCATTATGTTGTATTTCTCATTCTTCAGAAAATAATAATAATAATAAAAAACTTAAAAAAGTTTTATTATGAGAAAAATGGTGTCATTCAGTCTGATGTGCTGCAGAACCCATAGATGTTCACAGTTACCATGTGATGCTCTCTGTAAGGATAGAAAGTGCTTAGGCCTCAAACCCAGCACCTTCAGACAGGACCAATATAAAGTAGCAGAGATCATTAATTCTCTTCCGAAGGCCAAACATTTACAAAGGATAGCTGTACATGAATGTCATCTACTCCAAGGCAAGCTGAAAGCTTGAACAACTGCCAAGGATAAGCCAAGCCAACAGACATGACTTGGCTCTCCCAGAGTCTTGACAGGGGCCAAAGGAACTTGCTGTATGTGTACGACAAAACATATAAATAAAATGGTTTTAAACAGTGACCACCAGATAACAGTGTCAGCATCCTGTTACTTGGTTCTGCTCTAGCCCTGCCTCACAGGCTGCAGCAAGCAACTCAGGGTGAAGGGCACAGATAGCTGGATTATGTCTGAATCCACTCACATGTACTGCAGGACATGAGTCCCCCTCAGTATAGCTACAAGGGATAAGAACAGAAAAAGCCTTAATTTCCCAGTCCAGGCTTTCATTTTGCCAAATACTGGCAACTAACCATAGAAGAAAACACCACGGCTTTTTTCACTTGTTGCTTTGTATTCAAAGGAGCAGTTTCCAGTGCAATCAAGAGTGTGTGAAGACAGGAAAAATGAGGTATCAGCACTGGTCTTTGTGAACTAGTCACCAGCAACACAGCTTAATATTTCACACCACAAATCTGTTTGAATCAGAGACAAGTTTAAATCCCACAGAACAGGAAGCATGATCTCTCTGGGATTAGTGAGCATGCACTGTTAATATATGTCCTAACCTTTGGAATCTGTAGCTTTAATAATATTTATACAAAAAGAAGTGACACTTAAGTGACACTTCTGGTTTGAAACTAATGGCAGATGAATGTACCATAATTTACTTCTAAACTATATCTGACCATAAGATTTACAGAGCCAAAAATGCAGACTGATTTCCCAGATATTTATCTCCAATGAGACCTGATGGCAGAGCTGGTGTGCACCATTCCAGTGCCAGTGTCTCCATTCAGGTTGGGAGGCATGTGCTGAATGCAAGTGGGTTTATGATCCATCAGTCAGTGTAGAGATCAGAATATACTTTCACTGCTGAATCACATAGTACTTCTCCACATTTTCTAGCTTATATTCCTCAATAAATAGATCAGGTGAAGGAAGAACATGTGAAATAAAGTGATGCTATCTTCCTCTGGGTGTAAAAGATAAATGAGTAGAAGGGGAACCATTGAACAGTGAAAGTGTTCACAGAAGTAACAAGTACTAACACAGACGTACCAAGAACAAAGACCAATGGGTCTTTGTATTCATGTGAAGAATACATACATGTGAATAATACATACATGTGAATAATAAATGTGAAGAATATATATATGTGAAGAATAAGACTGGGAGTAAAAGACAGTCTTTGCATCTATGAACTTCCAGGCTAAGTGGAAGGGGAGAATACCTATTCATATTTACACACAAGAAGCTGAGTCATGCAGAAATTGAGACAGGGGCATCCTCAAGGGAAATTAGCCTGCTGCAGGCTAGGCTTAAGCACAGAGAAGATGAAGTCCCAGCTGGGGATCCAAGTTCAGCACAGATGACACTGAGGGATTTCAGTCTCCATAGGAAGCCTCTGGCAGAGTGAGGAATAGATGCTACACACTCAAAATTCATGTACAATAAAAAGAAACATTTTTTCCTCTTCCCTTGAATAGTGCCTGAAAAATGTGCGTGGTTAAACTAAATCTGTCATATAGTTGTAGTATTACCACAGGTCAGTAGTTATACTATTAAGGAGAAAAGAAAAAAGTCAAATCACTATCAGACTAAAATGTTGTTTTAACTTAGTTAAAGGAGTGAACAAACTCTGGAGTGACTTCAGTTGAAGGAATTCAGAAATTTGTAGTCTTTCTGGAGTGCGGTTGATTCAGTTTATTTTTCATGTGTTTGTATATAGTGCACTTGGACACAGATCTAGGGGTCCCATGCAAATGCTGATCCCATTCTGCGTTTGAAAATGTTTTAATTAGGAATTTTAATGTTGGCCTAAAGAACTGAGCACCATTTTTAATGAAGATGTAAACTATGGCAAGTGATTCGGGTTTGAGAAATGACAGCAAGTACCAGCGTTCAGAAGATCTCAGTGGATTGTTTTATCAGCTATCTTGTTAAAGTCCAATATCCTCTTTACACCCACTTACCTTCTTCACTGAACCTAATAACTTTATCAATAGCCCTAAACTCTCACAAATAATCTTTGGGAGAGTGTTTTTCTTAGACAAGGAATTTGGAAGATCCTGAAAAAAAAAAATTATTATTTGATCATCCTAGACCACATTAGTGTTTGACCTGAAGCCAAGGGTACTGGGTCTGTCATTTCACATGAAATGCAGCTCTCTAAATCAAAAGACATATCTCACCCTGAGTCATTGCCTAAAATATGAATCGTCCTCTGAGGGAAGGAGTGCAGGATGCCTACAGAGGTTAAATTATTAGGGGCTTTGACTATTAAAGTTAATGAGGTAAGTCTTGTGCTGGAGAACTGCAGTTTGCAGTACACTAGGAAAAGCCATGAGTCGAAGGCTACGTACAAAATTATTTTAAATATCCTTTCATCATCCCATCTGAATCAACTGGAATGCATGATAACACTGGGCCAGGAGTGAAGCAGCACACAGTGATGTACTTCAAGGTTGTGCCACAATATGTATGTACAATGAAGCAGAGTTAAGATTGTTCAGGCAATTTGATGTTTTAATTGATGACATGAAGTCATTGGCTTACATTGGATTTCCCCCAGTGTAACTCAGACTGTAGAAGAACGTAAATTATCTTTTAATGAACTCCATCTTTGCTGCTGACCTGTGAAACTATTTGCAGTGTGCAAACTGGTGTTATTAACACACTTGGCCAAGCTGCTATTTTCACAGACTGCACATGAAAGCACTGTAATGGAAAAGGTCTCTTCAGAGGAACACTTCCTCAAACAATTCATCTACAAAATACTTTTTCTTCTAGGTTTTGCACACTGGATGATGTAGCTTAAAAATCTCACTGTTTTTTTTTTTTTTTCCCCACCCTTCAGTTTTGGGAAGAAAGCTCTCCCTTGATTGCTAGTGAGGCATGTCCCCAAATGTCCTATTTCCTTAACAGGTGAGAATGTTCTTCTGGAAGTAAAAACTAGCCCCAGCTGTTGAAACATTTTGAAGGTTCGTTGTACTGACAAAGGGTTACTTCATGTGATGACATTCTGATCAGTAGTCCAAATATAGGATTACTTCTAGCCCCTTTGTTTTGAGAACTGCTTCACTTACTACCACACGGGCTTAAGCATGCTGAGGGATTTTCTGCTCACAGGTGTCAGTTTGGTAGATCATTTGCAGGATTGATAGTTTTGCAAATTTAAAGCAGTGATGGACCTGGAGGGGTCAGTGGTAGCATAGCTACATGCTAAAGGTATGCAAACATAAAGGGATTCTGTAGAAAAATCTGTCTGTAATTAAGTCTTCATTGCCAGCAAAAAAGAAAAGGAGAACTTAAAATCTGGTGGTTTCCTCTCCCAAGTTCCTTGTGTGTGTGTCTGACTTCTCTGTCTTCTCTGACTTACTAGAGGAAATTATTCTGTGGAAACTAGAAATTCATTCATTTATGTAAAATGAAAACCTCTTCTATGAAGAGAGGCTGAAAGAGTTGGGGTTGTTCAGCCTAGACAAGAGAAGGCTCTGGGAAACCTTACTGCAGCCTTTCAGTCTTTAAAGGAGGCCAACAAAAAGGCTGGAGAGGGACATTTTACAAGGGCATGAAGTTGCAGAATAAGGGGTAATGGCTTTAAACTAAAAGAAGGTAGATTTAGATTAGACACAAGGAAGAAGTTCTTCACTGTGAGGGTGGTAAGACAGTGGAACAGGTTCCCCAGAGAGTTTGTAGATGCCCCCCCCCAGAAGTGGTCAAGGCCAAATTGGATGGGACTATAAGCAACCTGGTCTAGTGAGAGATGTCCCTGTCTATGGCAGGAGGGTTGGAACTAGATGATCTTTATGGGCCTTTCCAAACCAAAGCATTCTATGATTCGGTGAAATACCATATATGTCCATTCATCTTGGTGATTTTCTGGTATCTGCTGAGACAATATGTTATTTCCAGATTTGCAATGAAATAGTATTGGAAGATAGTGTGTATGGAAAATCAACATAAAGGTGGCTTTCAAGCCACATAAAGCAGGCACGATTTTTTTTCATATATCAACCCAATTCTTAGTAGGATTTAAGGCTCTATGTTTAATAAAATAGAGTTATAAGAGCATATTAAATTTTCTTATACCACTTTTTTTTTTTTTTCATGGAAAAAGAAATATGTCCACTGAGTTTTCAGCTCTGGAAGATGTTGCTACTCAGAATCAAGCCTTTTGCAATGGCCAATATAGTTTAATAAATAAATTACAAAAATGTAGCAACAAAGTTTTGTCACAGAGAAACATTTATTTAGGTAAAATATCACTTTGATAACAGTTTCTGTGTGAAAGAAGAAAGCACGAACATCACATGTAGGTGCTGAGAATATACATACGCATAGTATATGTTTGTTCATCTGTAAATTAAAAGGGAATGAAGTATAAACACTCTAGTATAAAATGTTCTATATTAAGGTTGCCACAGTGTCTTTAACTCACCCTGCTATGTGATGGAAACATTAACCTATGATTTATTAGCTGCTGTATGATGCACATTTAATTCTTAATTTTGATTCATGCTGGGATGCATAATGGTCTTGATTCACTTCAGGAAAGATGTTAAAAAGCTGAGAATGCTATGAACATTTTTCTGAAGAGGGCTTATGGTTAAATGTTTATTTCCTGTTATTCCTTTCTTGATAATAAGTTTCTTTTTGGTGCAGGAGGAGGGGTGACACAAAAGACTAGAGAAAGAATATACAGCACTATGGATTATGTGTTACAACAAACATAACTGTGTTGTCAATTAGGGACACTGCTAGGTGAAAGCAGGTGTTGAATACACCTTGAAAGACAGTAAAAAAATAGTGCATCTAATGTCACTTGTGCTTATAGCATAGATAATCAAAGTACAGGTATTTACCTACAGAAATCCAAATCCTAAATTCTGTTATCTCCAACAGTGGTGGGTTTTTTTTTACCTCTGCCTCCTATAGTAAAGCCTCCACTGACACATTTGCAGTTTACATTGTTCATTCATTTTTCAACTCTATTCAACCCATTTTCTTCTAGGTAAAATCAAGGATGTTAATGAATAAGGTTTATGTGTAGACATCTTTGCTCACTCTTTTCCTATACATTTCAAAAGTGTAAACAAATTTACTGAAAGTTTATGAAAACATGCCCCAGTTTTCTTCTGCTATTTATCTATTCTCCTATTTTATCTGGAACTGTAAAATTTGAGAATTTCAGCAGCTGACAAGAGGATAAAAGGTTACAATGGAAAGGACCTTGCCATGTGCCACTGATGTATGCATCTTGGAGATTTGGTTAGGATATTGGCAGTTCTGGAAAAATGTAATTTCACTGATGAAAAATAATTCATGATAATTTTTCAAGGCATTCCAGGAGTGAAAGTGGAACTTGTTTTTACATGCATCTCTATTTTAACAAAGAAAACTATCATATAGTATTAAGAAAAATGAGCATGAAACTAAAGTTTTACCATAAATGAGAGAGATGTTAAGATACACTGTTAATAAACACATTCCTAAATTGAATTTGGCCTTGAGTCTATGAGAGCATGAGGGTCACAAGGAAAAAGAACAAAAAGCTCAAGCTCGGCTGAGCGAGATACTTTTGAGCTTTGTAGTACATCTCCCTAATAACAAATTTATGCCTGAAAATACCCCTTTGCTATCATACAGCCCCTGTGAGATAAGGAAGTGATAGCTATTTCATTAACCCTTCCCCATTAACCTCTATGGTTGTTTTAACAAAAAAAAACAACCCAACAAACAAACAAAAAAAATTCAAGACCCAAAGTCATCATAAAAAGTCAAATTCTTAGGCATGAGCCAGCACACTCAGAGAGTATCTGGCAGTTGCTCATCTCCCTGGATGGTACTCAGCAGGTAGCAGTCAATCCTCTGGCAGACTGGTGAGCCTTGAGGGCACTATCAGAATCCGGCCCCCATCCTGCTGGAGCAGGCTGGAGGACCCAAGGATGGTAATGGAGGCATTGCTGCTGTGTAGTGATGCCCTGTGCCAAGAGCCGTGTGGGATGTTCATTAGAGAGTGAGAAGAGTGTCATTCTGCATGGAGAGATGGAGTGAAGCAAGCAGGGCAGCTGGGAGGTGGTATAGCTCTGAGTGGGGGGAGATGAAAGGAGGAGAAACTGAAAACAAGTATGCACGCCTCCAGGTCTCCAAAGGCTAAAGCTGTTAAACTTTGGATTCACACTAGCTCCAGGAAATAGCTGAAGTTCACATCCTATCCCCATAGTCTGCATTTAGCTGCACATTTAGTCTTCAGTTTATTTTTAATTTTATGGCTGGTGCACATGCCACTGGTTGGCCTAAGCTACAGGCCATGCCATATTTGCTCAAGATATTCAAATAATTATCTTGTTTGTTTGTTTGTAGTACAATGATAAACCAAACAGAAACTAAACTTCCAGATTCCCCAAATTTCCTTAACTGATAATGGGATTTGTTTTCATATTTCCATAGTAACTTTTACTTTAGCAAGGTGGTTAAAAATCAGTTAACATTATTAAATGATAATAACACACAAATCTGTTGCATCTTTAACAAAATGAAGTGCTTTAAATCATTACGAATCCAGGAGCTGAGGAACTAAACACTGGATCGAGTAGTCAAGTCCCAGTCCTTCCTAAAACCAAGAACCTCGGTTGGCACATCTAGATCTTGCCCACCCTGCACAAAGCAGGGATCCAGCCAGGGGAGGCTGTTGCTAAGGCTTTGTCACCTCTCCTGCCTCTGGTGGCAGAGGGAGGAAGAGGAATTGGCAAAATGTGTCCAAGATGTTCAATCTCTTAGCATTACACAGTAGAAGGTGAGAGAGAAAAGAGCAGCCCACCATGGGATGTTCCCTTAGACTTTCCTGACCCACTAGGGGACTAGAAGAGAAAATCCATCACCCAAGGGAACACTGTAGCAGATGGATTTTCTCTACAAACACTAGAGGAATCCGAAAACCCACAGTAGCTGTAATGATGGCAATTTTAACAATAATATTCATCTTGGCTGAGGTCGGGAACACGCTTCTCGGAATGTGGAACATTCAGAGGGAGTTAGACATATAAATCCAGACAGCAAAGCCAGCCACAGCATGGAAGATTTTACTACAGATCAGGGTTGGAGCTATAGTGAACTCACACTGCATTGGAAAGAAAATGTATTTACAGCATCTCAGATTAGTACTCACATAATGCTCAAAGCTTTTGCACTTTTGGTAGAGGCTTTTTTAAAAAAAAACCTATGCTTAGTTTACCATAGCATTTTGAAACTGCTAAGTCACATTTCCATCGAGCAGAAAATTTTATTCTAGTTGGATGTGGTTTCAGAAGCAATTTTTAAAGAAATGTCCTAGTCCAGATCCTTCAAGGATCCTGTGTTATGTGTATAGAAAACACTCATGCATTCACCTCTGTCATTAGCACTAACACCTCTCACCAAGTCCCTGCAAACAGTGCCCTGTTTGTGTGAAATCAACGGCACCAATTTCAGCTGGATTTCGTTAAGCGCCTAAGTATGTGGTAGAAATCTGGCAGATAGTGGGAAAAAAATGAAAGTTTAACTGGCACCACAAGAGTGTTAAGGAGGGATTAGTATTAGCATGTGCTTTGAATTCAGAGTAACAGAAGTAAAACCAGACGCATTTTGTTTGGCATCTATTTCATGTCCCAGTGAAAATGGCATACCACCATTAGATTGGGCAAAAAGCCATCCAAACAGATGGTCCCCAGCAGCAGCAGCCAAGAGACCATGTATGAACATCAAATGTGTTTGCAAAGGGCAGGGCTCCAGGCTGCCAATGTCAAAATTGTTTTCCATTCCCATCTTCCATGACGATGGCTAGCGGGGCTATGCAGCTGGCCCAGGGACCAACCCAACATTGTGGGGAGGTTGTATGGTCAGGAGTTTTGCCAGACCTTTTATGCCTACCTTCCTCTGGCCTTTTGGAGGAGGCCTTCATCGCATCAGCTTAAAAACCATCCTGAACACAATGTCTGGGTTTAAATAAAAGGGTGGAAAAAGTGTGGGCTTCTGCTCCATGATTTTCTCAAGACTTGTGTAGGCATAGGGCACCAAATGTGCTTACAGAATAGGCACATCTAGGTGGCAAAGACACATTTCTTTAAGGACCAAACAAGCACAGACGAGCACATGCTACTGTGCCAGCCACCATGTGTTTCAAGGAGAGTTTTTTTTCAGTTCCCAATTAGCTGGCTACTGAGCAAATCTGTTGCTCATGTTCCTGGGTTGTAGCCAATATAGATTATGAGTTTGGTTTGCAGATGTTCAGTTAATCCACCGTGGATCTGAATGAGCCCCAGCTCTTTCCTCTCCCAGTCTTCACACCCTTATGTGAAGGCAGAAATGTCATTCAGGGTCTGTTGAGCCCTTTGGAGTCACCAAGTACTTTCTCCTTGTTGTACCCATGTGGGCACATGCTTTGGTCCCCAGGAAAGACTGGAGCACAGAGATTACAGCCAAACTCTGCTTCTCCTTCCCTTTTCTCATCCTGCTACAAAACAGAAAGTTTGTAGCCTGGCCAAACACTCCCCCTCTATCACATAGCAGAAGAAAGAGGAGACACTGGAAAAATGACTGTGATGTTAGTTCAGTGTGATCCCCACTGCGCCCATCAGTGCCTGGCATGGCCTGACCTGGGGAGACCCACAGTCATGAAGCAGGAGTGGTAGCAGGAGTTGCTTCCAGTGAGCTCCTTGCAGTCACCTCTCTCGTGGGTGCACTGTGCAAAGATGGGACACCCCCGAGGCTGCCTGGCTCTAAGGGGCAATCCCCACACCACACAGGGCTCACTGGCTGTGGACAGGATTTCTCGTCTCTTTTTTATCTCCTATGCATTTTTCCACTCTATAGGAGCCTTTATCCTTTTGAAATACAAGAATACTCTGAAGTTCCTTTGGAGTTCACAGTGCTGAGGATCAGTCTCTCTCTACTCAGGTTCATGGCTTAGCTGCTGTCCACTGTGTATCATGGCGTTGTCCATCAAGGAGCTTCCTAGAGCTTAACAAGCCAGGCATGTAAGCTTCACAAGCATGCAAATATAGATATATGTATTCCAAATAACTTCTCTCATTGCTGAAGTGCAGCCACCCTGCCATGAATTGTGGCAATTTTTCAACAATGTGCAGCTGCATTGCAAAACTGTGTAGGATAGGAAGCAAAGGATACCTCATTTCAAGGAAACCCAACAGGAATCTGAGGTTGACTCCATAGAATTAATCCCACATGAATTTGTCTCCTGACCAGGTTAAATAGTTGGCAAGTGGAAAGGAAACAAGAACATATTTCATTAATACTAGGGCTTTAATTTACTTATATATGAACCCTTTTGTGTGCATGAACCTTGAAAATAGCTTGTGATTCAACATCAAATGCTTTTGTGCAATTGTCCTGTCAAGTGACTGCTGTTTGAGCTCCATTGATGTTCCAATACCAACAATTGATACAATCTGGCTAAACCCTAAATTTCCATTTCTTCTCTTTGAACATTTCCAATACTAAATAAAGTGTCAAAAATAAGATGGATCTATGAATATGAACCCAAAAAAAGGGGTTACATGCACTGCTTTGTATATTCAGTGAATACCAAAAGGCCTTGAATCTGTCTGGGGTTCCAGAGTTATTGCCAAACTAACTCCAAACAGCTTTTCCAATAGCATCTTCCCTCGTCAAGGTCTCAGGTGGACCAGCTCTAGAAAATGCTGACATGGTCAACCCAATGACACTTCCAGCAAAGTCTTTCAGCACCATCTAGTGAATTGCAAGTTTTTTTGGGGTTTTGTTTGTTTGTTTGTTTTTTGTTTTTTTTTCCTGGCAGATCTGTGGGAATTCCTCAATCACAGATGGAACAAGTCTAGAGTCTGGGGCAAGAGAGAAGCAAAATAATGCCTCTGTCTGAAGCTTCTGACTGAAAGCCATCAAGGAATAAGCCAGAAACAGTCCATTTGTAGTGGCTTTTTTTCTTTTCCCCTCTGTTTTGCTCAGGTTTGTTTGACTTAGCAACAGGCTTACTACAGTTATGTTTTCTACAGTTTTGATTTTGTTTTTATTTTTTCCTTTTGGAATAAAATAAGGATTATAGCAAAACTGCATCAGCTCTGTGTACATGAAGCAGCAGATTCTTTGTGAGTCTGACAAAAAGCCTTGCTTATCACACTGGCAGATTTTTAAATCCTCTTTTTTACCCATTTAAAACAAATGCTGGAAAAGAGGGAGGCAAAATTTCACGGTTTCATCTTTTATGAAGTTTTATGGTTCTATCAATGATATGTGCATGCTTAGATGGCACACATAAACTAGCAACAGGGAAGCAATGAAGCCTCCAGTTGTACCGCTGGTCCTTCGTCTCTTGAGGGACTTCTCTTTTTTCTTTTGTGGCAGGTTGCAACATTTTGGAGAAGGTTGTGCTGTCAGCATCATGCTTAAGGGCTCTGTGATGCACAGCAGAAATTTCAGCTTTGATCTTTAACTGGGTTCTCTGCATTTCTGTTCGAATACTTACTGCACACGTGCGTGGTTTTCCCTTTTAAATTCTTCTTCCAGTGGGCACAAGTGTGCACGGCTTTCCTGAGCCTCCTGGGAGTTTGCGTTTTCGAGCTTTCCAGGACTGTGCTGCCACCTCCCGATCAAACCCGAGGCTTCTCCTGTTGACAGCTTGCCGAGACGTAAGCCAGCAGCCTCTTCCCTTCACTTTCCAGAAAGGAGAGGCGCGGTGCTGAGAAGGACCAGAGCTCTTGAGACGTGCTCCTGTGAGGCTCTCCCCAGGTTGTCCCTCGCAGGAGAGTCTGGGAGAAGACTTTGCCCATTCCGGGAAGACGAAGAACATTTTCTGAATGTTTTCAGGAAATTCAACCTAGACTCTTAGGAAGGCTTTTTTTTTTTTTTTTTTTTTTTCCCCCCTGACATGTCCGAATACACTTTTTTTAATACACACGCTGTTTGCCCATGTCCAACGTACAACTCTGAGGGTCTTTGTCCTATCTCCTCCCTTTTCCCCACCTCGGTACTGCGACTTGCATCTTTCTCTTTTCAAGCGTTGCACCAGTCGCCTCCCTGACACTTCTGCTCCTTCTTTCTCTTACGAGGAGCAACCGCTTTGCTGCGGCCCATTTTCCCACCACGCCAAAGGCGTTTTCTGGGTTCCGCCCGCAGCAAAGACACTGTGAGGTCTCTTGTGGAATATGGCAGGCACCGGCCCCAGCGGGCAATCAACGTTCCTCCGCAAGCGGGGCGCGGTTCTCACTACGGATTTAGAAAAACTGCCGGCCATGAGACCGCCCCTCCGGTCGCAACGTCCGCGGAGCCGGTTGCGCTCCCGCTCCGCGCCCTTCAATGCGACCGCTCCGCGTTCCTCTGCACCGCGCCCCGCCGGGGGGCAGCGCCGCGCCGCACCCGCCAGGGGGGCGCCCCAGAGCAGAAGCGGCATCGCTTGCTCTTCTTTACCTTCATTATTACTACCTTAGGGAGTTGAGTTGAGTTTAGTTTAGTTTAGTTTAGTTTTTAGTTTAGTTTAGTTGCCTGAAGGCAAAAAGCCCTACCTACAGTTGGAAGATCTAGGACTGCATTTTGTAGTAATGATTTAAGGGACACACTTGCTAGCTTGAACAAGTAAAATGTTAACTGTCCAGCTGTACATTTATAATGGCAAAGCATTTCTGGCTAAATATTCAGTGGCTCTCCTGCATCCAAAACCAGGGTGGTATTTATTTATTCAGGTTTATTTATCTCAATACGTGGACTGTTATTGGAAAATTGTTTTAGCAATAAGGCATAAATTTTACTACTAAGTTCTTCCTAATACAGAAGTAAAGATTTAATGGTAGCATACCACTTCTCTTATAGTATATTTTCTGTTACTAGTGTAATGGCAAGTGGAATAGGAGACAGGTGGTGGTATCTATAAACTCTGCTAATGGCCCCATCAACAAATGTTTAATGTATTCTAAACTATACTTCATATCCTTCTGTTACTAGTACATTTCCTCTGGCACCTCTGCTCAACAAAGAAATTTGGAGAGAAAAGGAAACGTTAATAAACACAAAGTGTTTAATTTAAAAGCAGATATAAAGTTTAACACTGCTCATAAGAAGGCTTATTTGACAAGAGATCAGCTCATCACAGACATCAATAATTTTGTTGCCAGCATTAGTGAAAGGCTTTGACAAACCAAAGGCTTTTTAGATACAATTATGGCCTTTCTACTGCATTTGGTGTTTGATCATGTCATGCAACAGCATTGCTTTCTAATGGATTACAAAAGTCATGAGACAACCCTGGGTAAACGTTTGTTGGCAAGAAAAAAGGTCAGGTCTACAAAAACAGGGTTTCCACTGCTTAGCTTTTTAAAACATTTCTTCGTCTACTAGAAATGTGCTTTGTTTTCTAATGCACAGGTATATTTCAGGTTGAATTCAGATGCCCTGCTTTTTGTTGAGGCCTTGAACAAGCCTGTGCTGCCACTTCCCATCCAGACTTTGAGGGTGAGCTTTGAGTGGTGACAGCTTGCCTTCTCCTCCTCCCTGCACCCAAGGAGCCACCTGCACAGCATCACCAAGTGCTCTGAGAGAACCAGTAACAGTGATGATGGCACTGACAGTTCTTGTGCCAGCAGTATGTATTCAAAGCCTTGCCCAATGTACTTGGGTTGAAATTGGCCATCTTCAGAGTGCATAGGTCCCACAGGGAATTACTGCTGCAAGAATAGTCTCCTGTGAGTGTGTGAAGTCAAGATCCTGGTCATTAGGAGAAAATTTTGCCTGATCTACTCATTAAATCCCTACTGAAATCAGCATTTAGTGTGGCAGGGAAAAAGCAGAATTTGGATGCCATGTTTTCTAACTAGCCCACAGAGGTTATCCTGAATGTGAATCATATGAAACAGCTCTGTTGAGCAGCCTGGCTTAACAGCACTGATACACTTGACCACCAGAAGCACTTTGAAAACATCATAACTGCTATGTTAGCACATTTTTCCTGGTGATGTGCTTATCCAGCAATGGTGACAGCCAAAATTCCTGGCTGAACTGTAGTATTCAGAACATGCCTCTGATTAGCAGAAATCACTCAAATCAACCCATTTTTGCATACTCAGTTCAGAATACAAGGGCATTTCCAAAGTGGACACTTGATGTGATGTTGGGGCAAAGAAAGTCAGTTGCAAAGTGCCAGTGCAGGAGAGATGAGGAGCACTTAGGTACCCAAACCCAGGTGGACTTTAGGCACTCAAACTCTTAGGTATCACTATGTGATTTACCTAAGGTACACCTGTAGGAATCATCTCCCCACAGAAGGCAGCCTCAGTCCTTAGATCCCATTGGGGTTCAGAAGGAGAAGGAGGTGATGCTTTCACATCTTCTCTCTCAAAATATCTGCCTGGACAAGGGAGGGCCCTGGGTCAACTTCCTCTCCTGTTGGAGAAGAGTCTTACTCCCAGAACTGGGCACTGAGCATTAGGCCCAATGGTTCTGGATGAGAACAGTCATTAAAGAATTACCATCTTAAATGCAGAATTATGCCAAACCAGACATGGCATTTGTGTATCACATGCACTATAGGGCCTGGACTAAGATTTTCTAAAATGCTGTGACTGTGCCTCATTTCTTTGGATTGATTTTCTAGTTACAAGTACATGCTTAGGGTAAAAAAAGGAGGTAAGCGTGAGAATAAAAGGAAGTACTAGAAATTCAGAAGACCTTTACAATGTACTCTTAAGGGCTATTTGTCATTACAGATAGTGACAAACACATTTATTATCTTATTCTATGAAAACTGAGTATCTTCTATTCACATAAAGAAATGATTCAAATTGGTTTTGTGTTGTCAGTGTTATGCCAGAGTTATGCTGTGATTTTTAACAGAACACTAATTTATGGTTTGTTCTGTTATTACAGAGCATCAGTTCCACGCTAATAAAATCAAGCACTTCAGCCTGCACTTAGTCTTAATTGAAAGTCAATGAATCTACTTGTATATGTAAAGTTAATTTAATAAAAGCAGGATTGGAATATACAGCAATCCAGAGCATCAGGCTCTAGGAATGTTTCCTCTTTCCTCTTAATAATTAAAGAGGATTTTCCTTTTGATTCACTAGGGTGTCCCTTCCCCCCCTTGCCTCCACTTTAGTCAGCGCAGCTCTCTGTCCTGAATGCTGCTGTTCATTAAGAACCGAAAGGAAACAGATCAGCTAGGCTTGTAGAACTCTTTTTTGACTTAGCAAATATGATCTCAGGCACCCAAAGTTACTCTTTATCTCTCAGACACTGTAAAAAAAAATTCTAAATGAGTTACACGATTGTGAGAACTCCTCTGTGTTGTAGTATCACTGTTGGAGCCCATTTTCCTTCTTGCTTTAGCTTCTAATTTTGCTTAGGGGTCAGTGAGGGTCAGTGGTAAGAAAAGCTGTTGAAGATGATCTCCCATTTGTGTATTTTTGCTTTTACTTTCATGAATCTGTATCTCTTGTCACCAGCGTGCCAGACCCTACATGTATGCATCCAGCGTAGTAACAGAGCAGTGACTCACAGTGCTTCATACGTGGTGTGGATGGTATCATGTGCTGTGTCATGACAGAAGCAGATGGTACCAGTTTTAATACATTGTTAACAAAGCAGAGCCAGACATCCTCTGACTCTTTCAACTCCATGTTTGAGCTGATGTTTACAGGAGATCTAAGCCAACTGAGGAAGGGTTTGTCACTGTTAAAGAATATGTAGAATGCATATGCACTCAGTGAAGACCAAGACCAAGGCTGTCAGCTGCAAGAGCACAGCTTAGTGGGACATTCCTACAACATGCTGTACAGAGTTCCTGCTTTCCCTGCATATGAAAAATCAAATCTGTGCCATTTGAAATCATCCCCAAATTTTCCTTTCCCTGTGCCTTCCCATGTCCTGTAACTTTTTCTATAAAATCCAGTCAAAAATAAAACATTGCTTATTTCCCTGAATTTTATTTTCATTTTATATATAAATAACATCACTTCCTCATCTTTTTTACCTCTGAATTCATTCCTGGCAAGGTGCTAATAATTGTCTGAGTTGTATGCTTGCAATATTGGACTTTACCTACAACCTTGCTGAGCCTCAGCTTGCAGTATAGTATTGCAGTTTGTTTCCTTAGGGTTGTTTGTGGCTCTCTCATAGCCGCCCATTGATACTGAAGCAGAGATGGTTAACAAATACAAGCTGGGAAAATCAGTTGATCTTCCGTTTGCTGAAGGCCTGATGGAGAGCTATACTGCAGTAGCTAATGCAAAGTTCTGGTTAAATATTGTCCTACCATTTGCACTATACCGTCTGTTGTTTTTACACTAAAGGCTTAGCAGAGGTTGGAGGCAGTATTGACTTTGTAATTAAACTATTTTAACTTCAGGATTTTGTAATCATCGTACTTAAACCATCTGTTATGGTACATGGGTGACTTCCCAACCCCCGCTCCACCCCTTCTCTCTGGGAACAAAACACCATGAATTTTTTAATTGCAAAGCCCCTCTTATGATGAGAGAAGAAAGGGAAAATTAAAATAATTTCCTTTTTCTAAAACAGTGTGCTAAAGCTCACAGAGCTTTCGCTCCTTGTGAGGGGATGTGCATGTAGACTTCCACTCCTGGCTCCTCCTGGCTCCTATCCCAGGAGTAAAGCAGAGAGCTTCTTAGTGGGGTACCTCCCTTTCCCAACTGACTGACTGCTTGGCCCTCACCAGGGACTCAACTGGGAGAAGTAAGGAAAGGGGACAGAGTCTGAGTTTTAGCACCATAAAGCCTGGCAAATGGGGTTGTTCATATGGAGAACCACTGACCTGTTTGTGCTCAGGGAAAAACAAAACAAAACAAAACAAAACAAACCACCAAAGAAACAGAAGAAAGGGTTAAGGCAGAAGACAGAGCAGCTGATTTTGTTAAGCTATTTGTCTCTGTTGATCTACCTGTACACCTCCCTTGCTGACTAGGACATCCAACATGTATCTGAAGTTCTCTGTGATGCTTAAACAGTGGCACCACTGCCTATATAATCTTGGACAAATCCCTCAGGATTTGCCTACTCCTTGCAGGCTACACTAAGTCAGTATGGAGAGACCCATAACAAATGGTTCCAGGGGTACAATGATCCATCATTCCCAGTAAAATGAGCATTAGCACTTGACAACACCAAATTCTGGAATTTCATCAGTGTAACGAATTCAATGCAAAAGAGATGATCTTAGCTGAAACAGTTATGATTGTAATACTGCTAAGTATTAAAACCTGGGCTGTATTTCTCTGCATCAGTAAACCAAATTAACAGCATCTTGTCCTTTCTCCCAGTTGTGTAGAATTCTTCTGTTTTGTTTTGTTTCCCCATCTTGGTTTGGTCTGCAGTTTCTGCACATCCAAATGCATGCTGAACGCATGTTCAGACAAAGTAGAGAGTTTGTTATTTTACACATCTAAAGTTAATCAGAAGTCTGGATTCTTGATTCCTGGTTTGCTGCTCTGAATTTAAAACACTAGGTCAGACATCTTTGTGTGCCCCTTAGTTAAAAATTTATTTAAATTTTGCTTCGGCTTGCCTCAGTTTAGTGTGTTCACCTACATTTTCTTCCTGATAGTCGGCTTGGCAGAGATTTTTGACCAGTACATGAGGGAAACTCTCACATCCTGTCACATAAACCTGACACACTGAAAAAATGAGAGAGATACAAGCAGTAAGGAATCTTCCGAGCAGTACTGAGCAGAACTCACTTTTTGCCTCTTGTTCCATTTTACCAAAGATTTTTCTTTCAGGACAGATAAAAGTGCTAAATCAGACAGCAAACGGTCTTTAAACCTAAAAATATCAGATCAAATTTTCTCCCACATATCATGCCCATCACACATTGTGTAGTCCTACCCTTTGATCTCAGCCCGAGTTTATTTGGCAGTATAGCTTCTGAAGTTCTTTTTGGGGACAGCAGATAAATCAGCACTTGAGAGAGGCAGATTTTTGCTGTTAAGCACTGCAAGCACACCAGGACTCCTGGGGCTGCATTTGTGCATGTAGAGGGCTGGCCACCCTTTAGTGTGTCTTACATGGCCTGCCTCACCAAATTCCTTCATAAACCCATCTCAGGAAATTGATTTCTTCAGATTCCTGGAGGCTGAAAGAAAATTGGTCAATGTGGTGTGATTAGTGGGTGAGAAATTCCACTTAATTCAACCCTGTCAGACAGCAGTAAGTGTTATCATTGATACTGGGTTTCACTGATTTATTTCTCCTTTGTAAAGAAATGGCATATTTCTATTTATTTCCTTTCCTAAACAACAATGTAGTTGTTGTGAAAAAGTGTAGCATGTCAGCTAGTGCTACCATAGGCCAGTGACATGAAGCAAGACCACTCCAGTCATGCCCACCCCCACTCATGATTTTTGTTTGTGTCTCTGTGGCTCTTCAGTGTGTGCTTGTCTGGAAAAGCCTTTTTTATTAATACCAGTCATCAGGAACTGCTGAGTGCACAACACTTCAGAAAAACTGTTTACTTGAGAAACTAAATTCAGATGTGGAAGCCTTACCTTACATTTCTGATTATCAATAAGCTGAAAGAATGGAGACTAGCATTTTCAGACATTGGACCCACAGTTGCATGGGGGTTTTTACAGGTTTCCATATGTTGCTCTGCTCAGCATCGCAAGGGTGAAGATCTGTTTCTTTAAAGATAGATATGTAAGTATTGCCCTAGAAGTAAGTTTTCTATACATTAGGTGCCTGGATATTTTTAGGAGGTTACTTATAGGATTAAGGCTTAGATCCTCTTATATATCAAAAGCTCTTTTGCACCAATCAGCGTTAATGAAACTAACCACCAAACTCAATTTTCGAAAATGCTCAGGCGCTTGTTAGCTTATGTCCCTGGTCACCTCTCAGATTAGCCCCCAGGACATGTAACATATAGCCAGATGCTGATTAAATACACCTTCAGCACTGCACACTATCTGGATATCATCCAAAAAAGCAAACACTATGATCAACTAGAATAGCTCAGTATCAAACTTTATCTGTGGCTCAGTTCATTCCCATTACAATGGACTAAGTCCATTTCAGTCTCATCAATATTTTACTCTTTTAAAAATTAATTTCCCTAGAATTTTCCATATACCCTTCATTTTGAATGAAATTGACTTTTCAGTTTTATAAGGAACTTAATAGTGTAGGTAACTTTTTATATTTTATTTTTTAGATCCTTAAAAATTACCCATACTATCAATTCAACAATGATGAGTGTTTTGGTACTTTCAGAAATGGAACTAACTGAAAGAGAACTCTTACATCTAGGGCACTGACCGTAGTTCGTCAGCTCCTTTTCAGGAGTCAGAAGCAGGACAACTGCTATCCGAAGCATGCCTGAAAAATAGCCATTTGATCTCTAAAGTTAAAGTACTTACCAGGAATTGAAAGTTGGGGGCTGTCAGAAACTTACAGCCACAGTGGATTGTGTGTGGAGGAGGACAGATCCAGTATTTCACTCAGTGGGTGGCACACCTACATGGGAAAAAACCTGTAGAGTCAAAGTAAAGATGCTATTAAAGGATGCTATATATCTGGGCTAGTTTTTGAAGCCTGATCACGCTTTGAAGATGAAGCTTGGTAAAAACCATATTGGAGAGAAAGGAAAGGCTGTTTATTGTCCACCTCTGTATTACGTACAGTTGGTATTTTTACTGGAGTGGAGATTTTCTAAAACACAAAGTTTTGATTAAATTTTCAGTGATCTCTGTGTATCTTGATGTAAAACAGGTGAATAACCAATAAAGTCAGCTTCTGAACAAAACTGAATTATATGAGAAAATTAAATATGACAAGAATTAAAAGACATATAATATCAAACTCTAAATGTACAATTTCACTGTCTCTTTTTACTGTAGCAACCAGGGCACAAGGGCAGTATGAACATGTGGCCCTTTATTTGATCAAGGATAATAATCAACTAAGCCAAAAGAAAGGGAAGTAGATTTTCCTAGTTCAGCTGCTAATATAATCTTTTACATGTTTCCTATTGTGTAACCATTTCTCCATGCAGCATTGTAACATGCAGCCATTGCTAAATGAGGAAAAACTGTGCAAATAACAAAGAATCCAAAGAGAAATGGTATTTGGTGTCATTAATTATGCAACGGGCCTGGTATTTTGCTTTCCTCCATCCCAGCCCTGCTTTTCTCCTGTTTTGCCTGCTCATGCCTCCATTGTCAGGCTCAGGTCCTGGTGAGAAGTGATTCTACTGAGCCTTGTAATTTCTGCAAAAGTCTGGTGACCATGGAAGCAACATAGTTTGTGGTAGGATCTCCCTCTTTCTTGAACTTTCACCATCCCAGTAATGTTGATTACTTGTGGTCTAATCATTAGCAATGATGCTAGTAGCATCTTCAGAGGCTACAGATCCTACATTCCTTCCATTAAGGATATCATTCTTGTCTTAGGCAGTGAAAGATGCACCTCTTTTCCAGCAAATGACTACTAAGACATACACTGATGCTGGCTTACACAGTTACTGACCTAGTCTTAGCCTTTTATTCTCTTAGCTGAAGCTAATGAATACGTCAGTGACTCTTAATAATTTCAGTAATGAGCATAGATTTTTGCAGGTCTTAAATCCATAATTAGTTCAGATTAATTTTTTCATGTTGGCCTGAACCCCAGCCATGACTTTGAACTCTTCAATGCCAGCCTCAGAAGCATGACTGTCAATGTGGTCTCCATCACCTAAACCCTCAAGTTAGTCTCACTCGTTTCTTCTAGACCTGGATTTAACCTAAATGGTTTATCTTCTTTCATTTCCAAATTAAAATTTCAAATCAACTTTAAGTCTACTCTTAAGACTAGACCTTGAAGGAATCATAACTAGATCACGTGGTCTGGCAGTGGATTTCATATAATCTCAAAAACTTCTGCTAAATGCAGAAGCAACCCACTTTCACCAGTCCCTGCCCATGTAAATCTTAATTCCAACTAGAATATTAATCTATGTTGGTCTCCCTACATTCTGTTTTATCTAGAACGAAGCATAGTTTGTGGGTCCCTCTAAGCAGCAGCATTAAGATGAGCTTGATGTCCACTTCTAAATCCAACAACTACTCGTGGTCTCAGATTCATGTTGACCCAACTCCTGAAGTTAACCCTAAACCAAAGCTAGCTCAAACTTAAGCTCCACCCTGAGTACATCACTAAGAAGAAAGCAGAAAACTTTCCTGAATTAACTACATTAAGTTAAACATACCATGCAGGCCCTACTGGCAAAAGCCCTAAGATAAGATCAGGCTTTGTTCAGGAGCATCCAACACTGAATCCAAGCCCATAAACCTTGCTGTAGCTATTCCCAAATCCTACAAACAGAGTTCATCATTAAAACTAGACCTGCCAGCTGTTTCAGACAGGTAATGTAGTATAGCTTTACAGGCTATTTACAACAGTCATAAGGCCAATACTAACCAGCTCATCCTTGCCCAGATTCCATCCCCAAGGCTAATATCGAATTTAATTCAATCCCTAAAGCTAGATTAGTGATTCTAGTTAAAACTGTAACCCAAAACTATTCATACAAGAGGCTGTTAATTCCAACCTGACACATATCAGCCCTAAAACTAACTCTGTATCTTCCCAGTTATCAAAACCAAGTACAGCCTCCTACAGTAACAGATCTAATTACTAGCAGATAGCCTCAAAAAATTTATCTTGACATCCCCTTTTATTCTAGTACAGTAGGTTTGACTTCTGTGGGACTCCCAGCCTGTAGCAGTACATCTTCATCCAGAGGTATGGCACTAATGACCTGTATCATTACTTTTCTGCTTCTACAGATTCTTGCATTTCTTTGTCTGATCTTTGGTTCTGTTTCGAACAGATTTAGTTTCTTTAGTGACAAATATCCGCTTTTCCAAGTGTGATAACATCTCTGCAGTTTTCTTTGAGTGCTCTAAGAGTGGGGGTTTTTGTCATTGTTTCTTCTCTGAACCACATTCTCCATGAGCCTGAAGTCCACTCAGTTCTGATCCTGCTCTGAGGGAATCAACACTGTGCTGCATTATATAAGGCACCTGTTTCTATTCCAGTGTATCTGTGATCTTCTAATACTCTGCCTTAAACATAAGGTTCTGCTAAATGGCTCTCTTTACCTGTTGCATTGCAGGCTCCTTTCCTATCTGTGTCCACTGATTGCCCATGTACAAGATGGAGATAGCCGACAGGATGCTGATCCAAGCAGTAGGATGCATTTGGCATGTGGGATGACAGTATGACACACAGCTTTATATTTTACAAGCAATTTCACTGTGTTTACACTACATATTTAAAGGTAAAGGCAAATTTTCATTTGTTA
Organism: Ceryle rudis; assembly: GCA_033439905.1. NCBI lineage: Eukaryota > Metazoa > Chordata > Aves > Coraciiformes > Cerylidae > Ceryle > Ceryle rudis. Next base: position 28,795 of record JAAGNO010019251.1, read on the forward strand.
ATTTTGAGTCTGGGGCAAAATTCACATGGTCTTAATTGCCCTCAAAGAATTGCACTTCTCTTCCAGCATGAATTCTGCACTGGTAGACATGGGTTTATGGCACATTCAGTTCTTTTCCCCTATCACTTCATCTTGGTTGATATAATTTGCACTAGAATCAATTTTACTTCAGAAGTGGAAGCAGATTTGACCTGTTCATCCATCTCTCTTGACTCTTCTAGCACCAGCTCAAACTCACTGATACTGGCAAATAGATCAAAAGGATTTAATTTTTATTTTTTTCTTCTGCTTTTCTTTTGGTTTCCTTTAGGCAACATTCACTTGACATGGACTGTACTCAATATATGCAAATTTTATCACAGATTTTCTTGTATGCATATATTAAAAGCAACATATTATCCACAAAAATGCAGCTGAATTGAGTAATATTAGACCACCAAGTGCTGACTGCATTGATTTTTCATACTATTTGCTGTAATGCTGCTATACTATCAAAGGCAAATATTTTTTCATGGGGGTATCAAAAAAACCCAAAAAACTATTAATGATTTCATGTCCTACAGACAAAACTTGAACTCATCAAACCATATATTTGACTAAACTAATGAGTCATAAAATGGAATTTTCTCATTTGGTTTTGCTAATTACAATTATTATGGGCTTGGTTTGTTCTGCAACACTATGAGAGATTTCCCTTAACTGACTATTAGAATAGTAGAATATTTTTTTACTGCTCTTTGCTTTTGATAATGAACTGCAATTTACAACAGTGTGATACTTCATACTACTCTGTGTTTTGCAGCAATAATGAGAATCTGCACATTTAATGATATATGTATTGTTTCTTATCTCAGATAAAGTGCAGATAAAATAATTTATCCAAAAAAACCTAAACCCAACCCCCAAGGCAAAATGGTTCACATGGCAAAAGAAAATGACTGGAAATGATGCATATAAATCACATATGAGTCACTACGTACCATGAACTGTGCATTTTAGGTAGGACCTGATGGACTAAGACCCTGTCTGCTAATGGCTGCCTACTTCCTCCAAATGCTACATATACTTTCATGTAAGCTCAATAGTCTGGAAGTTTCCAGCTTAAAGTGATTATTTATGCAGTGACATTTGTCAGCAGAGGGAGCAAAGGATTTCAGGATAGTGATATATCCCTTACCTTCATACTCCCCCATCTTATCTCACATGAAATGGAAGGGATCTATAGCTCTTCACTGACTATAGAGGTGACATGCTTAGATAGGGAACCTGACCTTTAGAGGACTAATTTTCAGAGAAAATATATCATGTTCTGAATAATCATGAAGAAAAACTCTTTTGCAGTACTTACTTCACTTGCTGTAAAGCCTTGCCCAATAAGTCTACTTCTCTGAACAGCTTGTATTACCACTGCATGTCATCAGGAATTTTTATTGAAACAAAAACCTTCTCGCATCATTATGTCATTTTTGGTCACAGTGTAAGACTTCACCCTGAATTAGAAAGCAATTGAGCTGAAGTCTTCTACATCTCAATTACTGAACTATGGTGATTAATTTCTGCATAAAGTATTTCATATCAGTCAGTCAATGCTCCTTATTATTTTTCTCCTGCAGTCAGACTTCTCATGATAGAAAACACTAAAGGAATTTATACAGGATTAGAAATAAAACCTTCATCATGGCATCATCCATTTTCTTCCACCAAAATTATCAGCATATATTCAGTGGACTGAAAGGGAATATGGATATCAAATAACTTCCGAAGACTGGATTTAAATCCAAATCTGAATCTGATGTTGAGACAGTTTGGTTATAAAATAACACCTATTATTTCATGAATGTATAGCAAGAAGCTTGTTTTGTAACTGTGTTCACTTCTCTGTCCTCTTTGTACCATTACTGAATGTTCTTCACTTGGCTCCTCCAGAAACATACATATTTGGATAGAAACTAATACATGTTTGTATACAGAATATCATGGCACTTGTAACTTTTTTTTTGTTGTTACTAAAATACCTTATCTGGAGGGTTGCAATATTTTAAAATCATCTTTACTACTTTTGGTCTCAGTATATGCAGTTACCCCTAAACCCATGAAAGCTGATGAACATCTTTTTGTGGATTTCCACCAGTAGAAATTTTGGGCCCATATCACAAGTGATTTTGACATCCCATGACATTTTGTGGCATAGTTTTATTTGTTTCAGTTATCCAGCTACAGCAGCATGCTACTGCAATTAGCTAGATTATGATATTTGCATGGTTTGTTGTTTTTATTTTGAGAGAAAATTGTTTATTTTAAAAGGAAGAAGAAATCCCTACGATATGTTTTATTTTTCTTCCTGAGGACTTTCACTTACATAAGTAGGCACTAAACATTTGAAATTTACTTTCCAGAGCACAATAGTAAAAAACTTAAGATTTTGGCTTAGTTTCATTTAAAACGGTGAAAGCTGACCTTGTAAACATTTCTATAGGAGGTAGGATACATATATTTGACAATCTGTCAAATAAGAGAAAGTAAACAGTTACTTGTGGTCCTAAATAAATAATGAGCAACACAGGCATTAAATAAGCATTTTTATCAAAAAAAAAAAAAAAAAAAAAAGTGAAAGACTAAAATAGTATTTTTAATAAATTAGGAAGAGATGTAATAATTTCTTTACAATTTAGTCTAGCGTGCAAAAATCACTGGCTTTTTCTGCTCACCCTCAATTTCTGACTGAAAAGCTGTAATAGTGAGAACAATCCTGAGTGATTCACTAGCAGGACTCAATTTTAATATAGCTATTTTTTGTGTGTGTGGAGGGCTGCTAATATCTCTAAAATAGCTGCTTTAACACCTAGATGTAATACTTTTCTATTCTACCAGCGTGAAGGGGATTGTCCTCATAGCCTTAATGTCTGGATTTGGAAAGTAAGCTTAAAGCACTGACATGTCTCTCCCAGTTAGGTTCCTCCAGCAGATGCTCCCATGAAAACAGTGTTGATTGGTGGTAAAGATGACACCATATCTCTGCTTGGCAGGCCATGGGACTCCAGATTTTCCTGAGAAGAGACCTGACTAGATGTTCCATACATACACTGGGAAGATGTAGTTTGCATGCTTGAAGCTGTGGGGAAAAAAGGTTACTATTATTGCACTTATCTACTGAATTTAACAAAAAACACTTTCATTTCATCTGATGGAAAACCTTATGTACTAAGCACACCATCTGAGGGATGGAAATGTCAACAATTCTATACTTCACTCATTTTGCCTATACTTCTATAAATTTTCTGCAGTGGCTCCTCACACTGTCAGGGAATAGGTCAAAAACCATGTATAAATGAACTTGACTAAAAATCCAGCTACATGCCTGAAGTTTACAGCTTGCATATGAGCCACCTTCTATGAAAATTGTGCAAAGTTATTTATGTGAGTTATATTCATACTTCCATATCTTGCACCATTCAGGTCCATATTGGCTGCCACCACTTGGCACATACCACCATAGAATACAGAAGATACTTGATGGGCAAAGTCCCTCAATGGTGATGCTGCAGTTTTTTTCCCCCTCTTTAGCATACTTTAAAGAACTAAGCACTGAAATCTTGCAGAGCTTTAATGAGTCAAGTAACATCTGATCTTCTGTGAAAGGTTAACAGGTAAGTAGAAAGTAGTAAGAAGAGGTAATCTTGTGGGGAAACAAACAGTGCCCTAGTTTATATCTTCCATGCAACCCCTTTTAGAATGTAAGACGAAACTCATCTTTGGGTTTCATTAATTTCACCTAAAATTCAGTCAACGGAGCTTTGCCTAATGTAGAGTTGTTGAAATATAGGACAGGAAGGGACTATACCACAGGAAGTACATATCTAAACATCCCAGCTCATTTAATCTGTTTGCCAGTGAGTATCCTTAAGAGCCCTTAGAAGTGCCCAGTCCATTACTGTCTTACTTAATAGTTAGAAAGTGTTTCCTAATAGGGTTTTTTCTGCAATTCAGGCCAATCACTCCACTCCTCATGGACAAAGGATCATAGCCCTCTTTACAGGAACAAAGAATTATTAAACTCCCTGACCTGCAATTTTAAAGAAAACACATCTTATGATCTATCCTAGCTACTGAGCTATTTTATCTCTATATTGCATTGCATATACTATATATGTGAGCTACAGTTTAATATTCAGCACTTGTTAGTATGCTAAAACGTTCTTAGGTTTTCCTCAGTTGTTGGCTATACTTACGCATAGGAGTCCGACAAACAATTGAAGGTGAGGAGTCTAGGTAGTATGAGCCTGTTTGTTTTCTTCCACTGTCATCTAAGATATTCAATGGATCATGTATATCATTGTATGATGGCAATGATCGAATGCTGCTTACACTGCTGATCACAGAAACATGTTGATCCACCATTGTTCCAAGTCTGTGAGATTCAGGATAATTTATGTTGTTTCCGTAATATCCTGTTGACAGGAGATTGGAAAAAAACAGAGTGAAACTACCGTTGAAGAGAAAGGGTAGGGTAGGAGCCTGTGATAACCTGGAACAAAAGGTAATTGTTAGTGGCGAGTCCTTTGAGAATAAGATTATTTATGTACACATACAGTGCAGTAACATCAGTCATATTCAGTGACTGACCCAAAAGAGGGGTGGTAACAAGGGAGGAAAAAGATACTAAGAGTTCAGTTGTGCCTTCAGTACAGAATTCTCTTCTATTCTAAGTTCAGAATCAAACAGCAGCCTGAAATCAGTGGCCATAACAGACACCTTGGGGACTCCTACCCACATTTCAGTGCTCCCTTCTGAAGCTCACAATCAAGGAAATAGTATACACGGAAAGAAAATCTGCATGATAATACATACTTACTACATATACAAATCCACATAAAAGCAACACTTCCACTGTGTCTTTCCTCCAGAAGAGGGAGGCATTTTTGCTTATGTCTTGAAGCAGACTGTGGCAATAACTTTACATTTTAAGTATGAGAAACATTAAGGCCAAAGTTTCGAACTAATACTAATGCACAGTTTTATACTTAGTTTCATCATCCTGACCCTGTGACTAGAATAGTATTATGCTGAACCCAGAGATAAGCTACCTTATTTCATAGTAGAAGTTTTGGGAGCTTTTCAAGAGATTGTTAAATCACAAGGTCACCCTGGTTTTGTTTCCTTTGTGTAAGACATGGCGATGGTGCCAAAGGAAGACTAGCATAGGTGCAGCAGGTGCAATTAGGGGCAACTGAGGATTTGCCAGAGGAAAATAAATCCTTAAATAGCTTGTTAAGATGCTTTACAGTCTCTGTGTATCATCAGAGAAGTGGAAAACAGGAAGGTATAAATAAGAGCTGAAAAACATCTTCAGTAGAAAAAAGGAGCAAAAAAAGTGTTTTACTCCAGCAAGGAAAGAGAAACAAAAGAGAAAAACAAAATATATATTAATACCGTTGGAAGCATTAGCAGGATATGCTGCTCCTGGGCATGTAGACACTGAGTTGCTCAAGAAATTGAAATTCCCAGTATTCAGAAACTGCATATTGTGTGTGTCCTGAGACACAGATGAGGGACCATAGCTGGAAGGGGATCTGGCATTGTATGGAGATACAGCACAACTGTTGCTGAAGTAATCTCTGGAGAACTGCTGTTCACTCAAGGCATTGAATCGGCTGTGCTCTGCTCTGTGGTGGTAAACTCCTGAAGTGGAATGGGCCTGAGTTCTGAACATAGCCTGGTAATTGGAATTGTTGCCATAGTAATTCTGATTAGTTTGTGACAAAGTCTGGTAAAGGGGTTCTGAGTAGGAAGAGCACTGTGAATGTGTGGATAACACTGGACCTACACTTGAAGGTCTCACAGCCATTGGCCCCTGATTGATAACACTTCCTCGGCTGACCATGGCTGGTGAAATGGGTGGAGTCATCAAGTGACCAGTGCTTTGAGACAGCTCCATCTGACCTGGAATGAATAAGCATTAGCGGTGATTAGTGTTCATACTTCAGTATTGCTGAATAGAGCAGATCTGTTAGGACATTAACTCTCTAGTGAAGTGTACATTATTACCATTTGAAATCTTTACAAAGGGTATTCATTGGCCCCCATCTAGACAAAATGACTTGTTTAATTCATGGCTTCAGGTTATAAAGCTTACCACTTTCATTCTCCAACTTGGAGGCTACCACATTGTGGGAAATTCTAGCAGTTATAAGCCTCCCATGCTCCAGGAATGAACAGTACATTCTCTCCTCACAAGAACCTCACCAAGCCAAGAGGTATAGGGTAGCTTCACCATTGTTCTAAGAGGATCTAGTGGCAAGGCTCTACAATTACTGCCTTCTGTAAATTGGCAAAGAGGGTGAGCTCATGAAACCTTATTTACTAGAAGCCTTTATAAAGTCATGTATATTAAGGGCAGGTAGCAATAGGACAAGGGGCAATGGTTTTAAACTTCAGAAAGGTAGGTTTAGACCAGATATTAGTAAGAAGCTTTTTGTTATGAGGGCGTTGGAACACTGGAACAGGTTGACCAGGGAAGTGGTGGAGGCCTCATCCCTGGAGACATTCAAGGTCAGGCTTGATGAGGCTCAGAGCAACCTGATCTAGTTAAGGATGTCCCTGGTTACCGCAAGTGGGTTGGACTAGATGATCCTTAGAGGTCACTTCCAACCCAAGGCATTCTATGATTCTATGATAAATGCGTATGGACATTGTTCCTCCTATAGCAATGTGGTCCTGTACAGCAAAAGACTAACAAGTAAATAAGAGGAGAAACTAGAAGAATTGATAAATACCTGTCAGCTGCATATTCTCACTGTCTCCATTGGTGAAGGGGTTCAGACCAGAAGGTACACTGCTGGGCTGGCTAGCTGACAAGGACACATAGGTTTGCTCCACTAGGCACTCATTTTTGACTGAAGTGTCAATGGGCAGAGGAGCAGCTTTGTTACGATTTGCTAAGAAGCAAGAGCTTGGAGATGCAGTAAAGGTGGCTTTGCTTGCATCTGGAAGAGTAAGTGAAAATTGTTGGTGACTGTTATGTATGCTCATTGCACATATATTCACCACTAGTATACAGACAGCATATGACCTACATGATTTGTTCCTATCTTTGGTTTCTTATTTTAAGACCCAGCGAAGCCTCCATATTTTGCATGTAGCAAATGAATACAAAGATTGCTCTAGTCTTATTCTTCCCAGTAGAACTGTTTGTATCATATTCCCTGAACACAGATCTACATCACAGAGTATCAGCTCCTTACTGAAGCCATCACAGTGACGATATGAATGACATTTATTCCCTGAAGTAGAGTCAGCAATGAAGTAAATTGCACTGAGTGAACCAGGCTCATGACACTTCATCCTAAAGAATTAACAATAGGAATTTTAGAATGCTTGAACTCTATTTTCATACCAATATGTAGAAAAAGTCATTTGTTTTACTCAGTTTTCTGCAAACAATATAAAGTCAGTGAAGTTCTGCTATTCTTCAGTGGAAACTGTGACTCTACCTTATGGTTTCAAGAACTTCACCGAAGTCTCAAAGGATAAGGCAACTTCTACATAGGACTAGGGTTTTTCCTGAATTAAAATAAAAAGAGCATCATCTACTGTCAGTCAAATTCTATGCAAGTTTCTTGCAGCAAAGTGCTGATTTAGAGTAACAATGACCAAAAAGTTAAAGATTGATTGCTGGTGTTAATGTTAATAAAAAATAATTCAGCAGAACACAGTCAAGTTTCACTGGACTTTTAGGGATTAACTTGGACCAGAATATGATCCGAATCAATCTTCATTCATTTTATAGCAAAGGACCTGGAGCATATGACTCCAAACTGTCTAACCTTGAAGAAGACTGGTAGATGGATACTGTTAAGGATATTCTTTTAAACTAATTTTGTTTCTCTTCCACATAGTAATATTTCAGCCAAATACTAAAGATACCAAACACGAGATCCAACCTTGCAGGGATATCTGCATTTTGGTAACATTTTGTACATTCCTAGCTCAAGGTGTAATTACATATTTAAACTTTGGTAGAAAAACTGGATTAGGAATTCCTGCTATTTCTGCTGCTTATAACTCTTCTCAAACTTTAGCTTGTGGCCCTTGAGATGTACCTATAAGTGTTCATTGCATCCAAAATCATTTCAGTGATCCAGTGTATTCACATTCCCAAAAAATGTTATTAAGTGAACTACGGTAGAAAGGTGGGAATGAATTGCTGAGTGAATAGTCACAAGGTTTTCAAATGAATTCGACAGTGTGGCATGTAAGTACACTTTCAGGAGAAGACAATAAGCCTGCTTCTGTTTAAAGTTAAACAAGTATGTCAATTTCTAAAAATACAGGAGTACATTCAAAAGAACCAAGCTCTAGTTACCTAAATTCTTCATATATTTGTCCAGTAGATTCTGGAGTTCTTGTTCTTTATCATTATTGAACTGTGTCTCCATGGCAAGCAGGATGTACTCATCTAGTAGCATGCGGATCAAATGAAAAGAACCTTTTGGAGGAGAAAGAGAGAGAGTACCTGAGTTATCTTTGTAACCATCTCTCACCACTCTATCAGAAACCAGTGAAACAAACAAATAATTGTGGACTTTAAATGACCTGGCAAGACCAACAAGGAATAGTGCCTAACTTCTAGCTCTAATCTCTTTTTGCACTGGCCCACCTAGTTCAATTGTTTACTGTCCTGTAGGCTATTTGACCACTAATTACATCAAAGAAAAATACTGATGAAAGTGAGACATGCTTTATACTTGAAGAGGGCACACAGTGGAGCTAGATAAGGCTGAAATCTGCTAGAATGCCTCTGCTCAATTTCTGTTTGCCTTGTGCTAAATAACCAGACAATAACAGGTGAAGTCTTTGACCTTATTTCAAGGATATATCACATTAAAAACATGTCTCTCCTTACAGGCATTTCAAATACACTCTGAATTTTAGGTAACAATGTAGCTATGACTAAAGTTAAGAAATCATGTACTAGATTTATTTTGTTCTTCTTTCTGAGAGTGTCCAAAAATGAAAACATTTCTAACGACGGGCAAGTGAAGCTTAATTTTGAAAAGCCACAAACACTGTTGAAATGACTGTCTGCTGATCCCAGAATTAAATGAGTGATGATCTGCCAAATTCTTTCCACTTTTATGAAAACATACCATGGTACAAGGACTTCTATACAGCAGTAATTTTTTACCAAGTTGATACATGTATAAAATCAATATTTTAAATCTTCTGTCTCCTATACTGAGATATGCTGTTACACTTCCACTGCCATATCAAAACAAGCAGACCTTCCAGCTCTTAAAAGCAGTATCAGACAGCAATTCAAATGAAAAATACCTTTTAAAAATTAACCTGTGACAAAGGTCACTAACAAAATATTGCTAGTGTTTACTGTGAAATGTTAGTTTGAAAAATATGTTACACTGCATTTGTGGCTTTGATCAGAGAATCTTTTGACTACAACAGGTTCATCTGCTCAAGAAATGGTGGAAAGCTGTTAGCACATATATACAAAATATATTATATAGAGAGAGAGAGAGATTTACAAAGTACAGTACCAAAACTTGATGCGTTGTTTAGAGTTAGGTTATGCATCACTCGAGCACCAAAAAAACTCCATTTGAGAAGGAAGTCTTGAGCTCGCTTCTTTAATGACCTCCCATTTTGCTTGCTTGCCTGGAAAAGAATAGTTAAATACTGTTAAGTACGCTAATCTGCTTTCTGCACACAGGAGAGAAGAAAGGAGAACTGAATGCTTGAAAATTCAAGGAGTCCTTGACTCAGACTGATGTGGCAGGATCAAGCTGTCTAAATCAAACTATCTTCATAATGCGTGTCCAAAAGCGATAAAGAAAAGCAGCATACACTCTTTTCAGTGCAACCGGAGTAGAGATCTGACATTAGATGAAGCAAAGTGCTTACTGCTTGGGCTCCTCTGTGCCCTGAAGTTGTATAAATTAACTCATATTCTAAAGGTGCCAAATTGTCCTGTATATGTACAGGTATAAAGGAAAGACAAAGGAAAGACAAAGGAAAGGAAAGACAAAGGAAAGGAAAGACAAAGGAAAGGAAAGACAAAGGAAAGGAAAGACAAAGGAAGGAAGGAAGGAAGGAAGGAAGGAAGGAAGGAAGGAAGGAAGGAAGGAAGGAAGGAAGGAAGAAAGAAAGAA
>JAAGNO010019251.1:39057-67573 GCA_033439905.1 Ceryle rudis
AAAGAAAGAAAGAAAGAAAGAAAGAAAGAAAGAAAGAAAGAAAGAAAGAAAGAAAGAAAGAAAGAAAGAAAAGAAATCCACCTTATATCACTATGTTATTCCACATAAACAGGGAACAGAAATGAATCTTTGTACTTTAATGCAATATACCTAATACTGGCCAGACTTTCTATTACAAAATGGTATGTGTACTATTGTAACATTGATGGTTTTAATGATGCTTATTTCATACTGTCACTGCTTTGACAGTAATTTGTTCATGTGGTAACATATGCTTTCTCAGTCAGCAAGCAGAAAGAAGCTGTTGTGTGAGTTTGACAGTAATGACACTTTAGCATAAACAGATAGAAGACAGCAATGAAAGAATTACATGTTCTGTAAATTATTAGCTTCTGCGTAGTTGTTCTAGCCTCATGTCAGGACTTGGTGGCATTTCTTACCCTTAACTACAGGAAAACAATGCTAGGAACCATACCTATTAAAGTTAATAATAGAGTATCAGGCAGTAGATGTTGAATGGGAGAGTGCTTCAACGTTTTTGCCTGGATTATTTATCAGGAATTGTCTTCTGAAGTTTTGGAACCAATTTTAGACTATCATCATTTAATTCTAAAGGAAGTTGTGATTGTTCAGCTTCAGTGGGAGTTTTATGTCTAGGTAAGTGTGTACCAGGACTTGCTTTGGCTCTGCTGCCCTGAATCATCTGAAGCTCCTCACTATGCCGCTCCCATAGGACAGGAAATGTAGGAAACTCAGAGTGCTTTCCTCCAATGAAATCTGGGAAATAGGTGAAGAAAGGAAAAAGGGCATGCCTTTGGTTACTCTGTAAGTGGAAGAGTCACTCTTTTACAAGCCAGTCATACCTAACTGCACTGTTGCCTTCTCTTGCATCCATTCCTACCAAGATGTTCCCTAAAATGATGGATAAGATCTTGCATTTCCAGATAGAACAAGACCTGATGAGAAGACCAGTGTTCAGCTACTAGCGAGTTAGAGTTACAAATTTGGTAAATTCTGTTACATGAGCTCTAACTCAGAAAATTGTTTTGTTCTGAGCTATAGTGTAATCATTCCTGTATAAATACATGCATATAAAATACTTGTGATTACAAAGTGTCTGGTAAATCAGGGGCAGGGAAAAATCCCATCAAAACCATCAAATACTGTGTTAAGCACCTTACAAAGCTACAAAATGGTATCTTTCATCCTGGCCTGTAGAAATCCCTCTACAGGTTAGCTACTTCTGAATCCATCTTCTACATTAAGTTGTACCATCCTAATGGATGGTACACATACAGTAACATCTGAATACCATGGAAGAAAGAATTGCTTCTCTAAGGAACAATTTTTGCTCACCTTACTTACTGAGCAATATGCCTGTAATTCCCCATGTACAGATAAGGTGGATTGGTTTCCTTCATGTACAGTTTATGACAGTGCTGACTTTAATGTTTTAATGAAGATACTTCTTAGTTTGTCACACACAGAACACTGTTCAACATCACTCAACACAATTAATTAGAACTAATGGCACTGAAACTTTTCACACCAAATTAAAAACTCCCCTTTTACAATAAGGAGATGGCAGCAGAGATGACAATCCCATGTTGGAAACCAATAGGATCACATAAGTAAGGAGTAAGGGGAATAGCATTTGGTCTTGAGTCAGGCAGAACATTGAAAGGTACCTTGATAACCCTTTGCTCAACCACAGTATCCAACCATTCAATAAATGATTCCACAGTGGCATTCTTCTTTAGAAGGTCCTTCAGTTCTTGGAACACTGTAATAGAGTCATCTACCATGTAAAAAGGAGAACATATCATTGCATACTATTCTGAACATGAGAAAAAGCCACTCACCAGCTATATGACAATATTGTAGCATGGAAAGGAAATGCAAAGAATTAGAGCAGTGAAGAAATAAGCAATACCCCAGCAAAGCAAGCAGACACATGTCCTTCACTCATATATATTTTAATTATTTAAGCGTTACAAAGATACAGGTTGTAAGACAATGAAGTTTTACAAGAAAATAAAATTAAAAACCCCATATTTTCTATTCCCTTTAAGACTCAACCTTGAAAACCTTTCTATTGCTAAGTTTTCTAGCAAAGCTTTATCTGTAAAGTGGCAGATTTATATACTAATATTAGGCTTCCCTCATATTTTACAAGTTTCTCACAATATAATGTAAAGCTAACTTCCTCAGTTCCCACTTTGAAAAATGTGCCTGAATGACCAGTTATTTCTCTTCCCCTTTTATTTTTTTAACCAATATGAAGGAATAGAATTATAGTATGTTCTAGGCTGGAAGGGACCTCTAGAGGTCATCTGGTCCAACCTCCCTACACAAAGGGCATCTCTACCAGGGCAGGTTGCTCAGAGCCCCATCAAGCCTAACCCTGAAGACAAAGAACAAAATAGAAAATAGTCACACAAAAAGCAGAAAATGGGCAACTCAAATGAAAAGATGAATAGAATCGCGAATCATTAAAAAGAGCAAACTTTTCTGATCAAAGTAACAGTATTTAAAGAATACCACAATGCTATTCCTTTCAGCTCTCCAAACTCCGATCCACATGATTCTGATGACAAAAGCTATCTTTTTAGAAGATAAAAGGTCTATATCTTTTTTTTTTTTTCCAGCAGGTATGCATATGAAAATTAACCCCTCAGAACTTGCACTTCACTCCGCTTATGAAAATAGCTGTTACACTTTATAGAAAATTATGTATTTTTTCAGCACAAAAAAATAATCTAAATTCTAAATTGAATTTAGAATTCTAATTCTAAAAACTGAATGAAATTTTAATTCTAAATGGAATGAAAAAGAAATTACTTTAAATGATACAAATACATTACTACAGACTTACATTCACTGTAGACCTCCCCATCAGAGTCCGTGCTCCCTGAGACTGCAAGAAGTGCCTGAGAGCCAATACTATTCAAATCAACCTTTTCAATATCTGACACCATGGAATTCACCACATGCTGATCAAAAAGGGCTGGCCGAGCAATCTGTAAGGAAAAGCAAGGTAAAATGCTGACACCCTGTTGCTGTTTAACCCCAGGCGGCAACTAAGCACCACACAGCTGCTTGTTCACTCCCAACCCTGCTGTGGTATTGGGGAGAGAACTGGAAGTGTAAATGTAAGAAAATTCATGGGTTGAGAGAAAAACAGTTTAATAATTCCTTTTAAAAGAAATAATAATAATAATAGGAAAAAAAACCCAAAACACGAAAACAACACAAAACATAAACAAAACAAAACACAAAAAAATACCAAAGCAAACCAAAACCCAACAAAGAATGAGAAATTAAGCCCAAGAAAGACAACTGATGCAAATGAAAACAATGGCTCACCACCAACTGACTGATGGCCAGCCAATGCCTCAGCAGCAGCCCTTTCCCCCCCCCCAACCTTCCCACTAAGCTAAGCATGCTAAGCATGGTATGGAATATCCCTGTGGTCAGTTGGGGTCAGCTGTCCCAGCTGTGTCCCCTGCCAACTATTTGTGCACCCTCAGCCTACTCACTGTTGGGGTGGTGTGAGAAGTAGAAAAGGCCTTGACTCTTTTTGAGCTCTGCTAAACAACAGCTAAAACACACCTGTGTTATCAACACTGTTTCCAGCACAATTCCAAAACATACCAGCCTCATACCAGCTACTATGAACAAAATTAACTCTATCCCAGCCAAAACCAGCACAGAGCCACATGTGGGGATCACCTGAATCACTCCTCAGAGAAGAGTCATATTCTGTTCAATTTTCTAATCATGGCTGGGTTTTTCATAACTAGATAAGATAATGTTTCCCTTCTGTTGATTTTCTAATCATAGAATGCCTTGGGCTGGAAGGGACCTCTAAAGGTCATCTAGTCCAATCCCCCTGCAGTAAGCATGGACATCCTCAACTAGAACAGGCTGCTCAGACCTTTGTCAATCCTGACCTTGAATGTCTCCAAGGATAGGGCCTCCACCACCTCCCTGGTCAACCTGTTCCAGTGTTCCACCACTCTCATAGTAATGAACTTCCTCCTAACGTCCAATCTAAATCTACCCTTCTCTAGTTTAAAACCACCATCCTTCATCCTAATGCTCTTCTAATGTGCCTTCATATCAGATCACCTTCATGATGTCACCTATATGCTAGTTCTGTTTTAATATTTATGAATGAGAAAACTAAATCAAGATGAATATATGGTGTATCTACAGTTACTCATGAGGACTACCACCTCAAAGCCCAAGCTGTTAGTACTTAAGTTTCCTGAAAGACACTGTATTTTTTTCTGCATAATCTACCAAACCATTATATGGATGTGCCTACCAACACAGCATTCGAGCCCTCAGCTACCTGCCAGTCAAATGTTCTCCTTTCAGTCAAAATTCAAAAACAAATAAACTCACTATAGGACGTCATGGACAAGACAGTGAACCTTTGCTAGGCAAGAAGGATCATCCACTGGTTTCCAGTTTGGAATTAAAACAAATGTCCATATATTTCACTTTATCATTTGATTGCCAAAAGTTCCCATCATAATTGTTCATTATAACCATGATCTTTTCTCTCTTTTATACTACAAAAGTTCTAAGCTTTGGTCAGATCTGTTTATTGCCATTTCCTTCCTGTGTGGTTAAAACTATGAGTCTTCCATGGCTGAATTTGAACTTCGAACAAAATAATGCATTATCTCTCATAGCCAGTAAAGTTCATTGAATGTTATTGACAGTTTTTCAGATGCATAGTCTTATTCTGTTTACCTGTGCTAGGTGTAGGAATGACGTCTGTCGTTTCAGGGAGGAAACAAATCTTCGTGCAATAGGCAGTTTTTTATCTCTCAGGTTTTCTGGTAGATTTTCCAAAGAGGAAACAACCCACTGTTCCCAGTTTTTTGCAAAATTTCTTATATCTGCCAGTAAACTACAGGGTTTAGAGAAACATCAATAAAAATTGTCTTGCATTATTTTCAATAATTGGGTTTTAATCTATGATTAGCAGATTTTTGGACATGAATACTCCTTAGGTGTCACCAACTGGAAACAGGACATGACCAATCATTAAAAGGCTAAAATCTGAGAAAAACTGTAAGCCACCTACCAATTCAAATAGGTTGAAAAAGACTAGCTTTAAGAATAAACTGTAAGAAATCCAGGAACCATTAGAATATCTCTGAAGCTAACAGCCTAAAAACCCAGGATGCAACCCTGAAATGTATTCTGAAAAAAATGGTAACAATTATTTTTCCTTGAACACCGTGAGCAAATCTGTGTCTTTTTTGATTTCTTAGGGCTTTAGTGACAAATAAATATATTTCAAAATAGCCAACAAGCCAGTAAAATGGGACATTAAAATACTGTATATATTCTAAGGTTGTTCTATAGCTGTCCTCAAAGCTGACAGTATTTTGCCATACATTCTCTACTTTCTAAAAATGACCATAAATATTCTGAGAAAAATTCTCATTTCTCTATTTAACCAGAATGTGCCTAACAAACTGAATGTAGTGTTATTATTGTCAAATACCTACCTTTCTGGCATTTCTTGCATTGTTGCAGGGATGAGTACATCCGTAAGGACCTACAAAAAAGTAACAGAAAATCATATCAAGCTTCCACTGGCCATTCATTCATTCATTCATGTCTGTCTTGTCTACTTAGGTTGCAAAGTGATAAGGATGGGAAATTTATACAGAATAAAACCATTTGACCTATTGTCCAGATATTTCTACACCTAGGTTTTCCCATCACTATTGGATAGGAACATATGAGATATTTATACACCTACGTAGCTCCCATTCTTAATGTATGCCAGGATGCCAGTAAAACAAGAAAGTGCTATCTCTCACACCTTACAGTAGAGAAATAGGTAGAAATGACATGCACTTTGTCTTTTCTAGCATCACTGTGAGTCTCAGTAAAGAAGATACACAAGCATCTCCCATAACCTGACTCTTCTTCCTGACACACTGAATGAGGCACTGAAGGTGTTCCGAATTTGGTACAAACCTCTTATAGCTAAGTGTAGTGTGGAACTGTTCTGGCGAAAAGCTGCCACCTGTCATGCCTTCTGGGGAATGTTATTATTGAGGGCAATGTTGTTAGCATACATCCCCAAAATCTGTTTCCACTACTAATGTAAATGGTTTTATAACAATGTAATAAAATTCCTCCTTCTTTCTGGCAGCTCTGCTGTCAAGAATATCTAACATGATTAAAAGTGAGAAATAGTGAGAGACAATGAAGAGGCACAATAGTAAATTTATGAACTTTTGAGAAATTTTGTCTTATTCAATTTATATTTTAGTGCTCCTGTAGTATTTCTTCTTCTGACACATTAAATATTTGTTACTGATAAAGTTAATATTGGATCTATTGGGACAGCATGCTTAAGAGCAGGAAAAAAACCTCATAAACTCAAGGTACAATGTAACCTCCACAAGTAAATGAGGCTAATGGTTCATTTCCAGGGTAGTAATTATGATCTTTGACAGTAATCACTTTTACTTTACTCTGCTAACTAAAACACCTCATCTTACTTTACAGCTTGCTATGTTTCTAAGAAATAAGTATTTTCATCCTTTTTTTTAAAAAAAAAAAACAAACCCTCAAACCAGTTCAGAGTGCAGCAGTTTTGCTGGTAAATCTAGAAGCACAGGAACAGAAATGAAGCATAACAGGCAGGAGAGGCAGGAGTATCTGGACCCAGTATTGTTCCAGGTCTGTAATGTGAAACCATGGCCTGACATAACCTGTAGTAGCAGATTTGCATGTGGAATCACCTCACTGATCTGCCACAGAGTTTCTCTGCTGGTAGAAATTGCAATAATCTTTTATAATTAATTGCAATTATCTTTTAATAATATTTTAAATAAGGCTTCAGTTTTCATCCCAGCTTATCTTAGTCAGCCTTGTCAGTGAAGCATACAAGCATTTTTTTTTAGCTACATTCAAGCAAGTAGGTCAGGATTTCACCATTAGTGTGCTGCCTGTAGTCACACATCAAGTGCGCAGCAGAGCTGAGACTGGAGTTCAGCTCTTATGTGTGGTAGTTTTATGTTCTCGATTTCAGTGGAATCCTTGCTGATAAACACAGGTAGGAGGCAGAAAGCATTCACAGCATCCTGTTACCTAACTTCAATGCTGTTTTTACATAAGCAAAAGCTGTAATGTGGTTGAGATTATCCATGTAGCTAAATGCTTAACTTACCTTATACAGTATTGAGTCACAAACACAGAAGATGTCAACAATGATGGGGTTTTCCAGCAGGGGAAGAAGATGATCAGGCATTCCTTGCCAAAAATGTAATAAGAAATGCTGAATCTAAAGGAGTAGGAACCAGATTCATGGTCATAAATAATGCTTTCTTGGCTCCCTGTGCATATATACCAAGAATGTGTGTTCAAACAACCTTACCTCTTCAAAGTTCCCATTAATTGCATTGTCAAGGACACACTGACAGTGTGTTTTGTACATCATGATAAGAGTATCTACCTATTTTGGAAGAAAGAAAGATTAAACAGAGCTTCTTAACTCTCTCCTTTACTGCTATAGTGATCTTGGCTTCTGCTTTATCTCGTATTTGAATATAGAATATAAACTGCATTACAATAGATATTTACAAATAGGCAGTCTGTATATCCAGAAGTGATGAGGACGTCAGTCATGTCTACTTGTTATCAATACCTTTAAGTCTCAGTGCTGTTGCCAGAAATGTAGCATCTGAACCTGTACAAACTGTGAAAATGTGGATATCAAAGTAAGGCAATAGCTAGATTAGCCAGTCAGATGGTAAAGTAAATTCACCTTTCTGAGGCTAAGATTAATCCCAAAGAGTAGTGCAAGTTAATGATTACGCTACTATAGGCGTCTATGAGTGTTCTGAAACATCATCTAGTTGGACAAATGAGAAAATAGCTGCCAGTCATTTGGTCAAAGTTTAATCATTGCCTTACACAAACTGAACTTTAAAAAGCAGAACTCCTTTTCAATTCATCAGGCTAATTTGTCCGAGTGGAGTGTTCCCTTATTTCAATTACTGTGCCGAGGTATTACAAGACTTAGTAAAAAATGGCAGTAAATTTTAAAATTTTGTAGCAAATTACAGACCAAGAAATTTGTGAAGTATTTTCAGGAAAGAAAAATAAAAGCAAAACCATTCTTGTGGTCCAGAATCACAGAAAGTTTGTCACAGCTCGTGAACTTTTCCAGAAAACCAGTATCAGGTTTTGAATAAGGTGGTACCTTATTTCAATACCATTAAGCATACAAATTTCTTTGAAACCAGACCTTGCTGACTTTCAGAACCACTTCTGTAACTACATGTCTTTGAAAAACAACGGCAAAGTGTGAGATTCAACAATATTTAAAAGATTGTTTTTGAAGGGGTCGATGGAAGTTTAAAGTTTGGATAACTTTTCTTCAGAAACATAAAATGCAGAAATTATCAATTTATTTTAGTGCAGACAGCTACATTTATGTAGTCATAGGAGTTCAATGCAGGAGTCAAACTTCATGTATGGGCTCTCTTCAACAGAGTACGTAAATATCTTAGGGTCAATAACCCTTCGTCAGATAAGCTAAAGGAGAGGAAAGACAGTAGGGAAAGAAATCAGAAATTAGGAAAGAGAAGTGAGGAAAGAGAGCAGGAGACACACAGAAATACATCTGTCTTCCCACAGTCTCCTCATAACTCCATGAGTTAGTCCCCAGACAGAGTCACCTGCAAAGCCCTACTGGGCCCTCCCATCATCTGGTGCCAACA
This sequence comes from Ceryle rudis, assembly GCA_033439905.1. Lineage (NCBI taxonomy): Eukaryota > Metazoa > Chordata > Aves > Coraciiformes > Cerylidae > Ceryle > Ceryle rudis. The sequence goes on from JAAGNO010019251.1 coordinate 47,823, forward strand.
CCAAAGCAACTACATGCTGCTGACCCAAAAGTGAAGAGAAAATGAGTTCATTGTATTCATTGTTGGAGTAGTAAAATTCAGATTTTTTGCACTGCTGTGGTTGGGTCTGCAAGGAACCTCAAATGCTCTTCAGATTAAAATGTTATAAGAATGCTGTATATATGAGAGTTGTGATGAGTTATGATGGAGACTATAGCAGCAGGTGATGCACACTGCTGAGTACACCCATTCTTGGGTTTTCTGTAATATTTCCAGGTAAGATCACTGTAGGACAGATGGCACCTTGGGTTTAGCTCCTCACAACAGGAATTCTAGGCTTCACTGCTTTCACAGAACAAACTTAAGGGAAGGGCTCATAAAACAAAAAGCTTTAAAGCAACATTATCTCAAGACATCTACCATCATGGCCTGTACTGGAGTCTAAAACAGAGAGTTCACAACATATATCAAAAGGTTTCTAGCACAGTTCAGGGATGTAGCAATCTGTAATGTGACCAGAAACACAGATGTAACACACAGGCAAAGAGTAGAATACATAAAACGCATGTCAGCAGTACTTCTAACTGAACAGTTACCCTTAGGATAAACAATACTGAGTATTGATTTGAGGAATAGAATTTTATTCATTATAAAAAATATATACGTATGCTTAGATTTTCACAATCTCAAGCAATTAATGCGAGTAAAGTTCATCTAATTACTTGTTGTGAATTATTTGTTCTGATCTAATCAGAAGAAAATTTATCTTAAATCTAAAGGCATTTGGAACGAATGCAACACTCAGTTATTTGTTTGTTTTGCTCTCCCCGTCTTACATACCATCAGTTTGTAAAATACTAGGTCAGTTAATAGGTAAATAATTCAACCACCTTTCCAGTGGAAAGCCAGTTAATCGGTGTTAGTAAAGGTTTGCCCCCTCTATAAATCAGTCACCTCTGTTTGATTATGGACATTTCTGGCTCTTTCATGTCAATACCTCAAAGGCTAAGATATGAAGAAACATTCTGTGGCAATTTTTGATCTTTAAGTCGGAAGAGAAGTAGCTCACATTTTACCTTGTCTTTAGAAATGCATGCTTGAAGCAAAAGGTGTTGAGCACTTGGAAACTCTGGGAGGAGAGTTCCAGTTTTGGAACTCAGAGAATATTTACGAGTGAAACCACCCTGAAATGTAAGAAAAAATAAAATAAAACCAGGAGCATTGAAATGGCTAATATAGATTCAATTGAAACCAGAAATTTATACTAAACTTGTATATTATCTCATGAGCTCTCAACATTCCAAAACATTTACACTCAGATAACGCTCCCAAAATATCGTTGCTTATCCATATCTGGATTCCAGCTCAAGACATTAAATATGTGCCTAGATCTAAAGTCCACCAAATACAATCTTCAGTGTGATGCAGACTTTGAGCCACGTTACCTCATGGAATTCTACAAGTTTTGAATCTAATCTATGTTTAAAAACTAAAGTAGAATACTACTCTCTTCTATAGTATGGGCTGTGATATCCTCAGGGAGACCTTAGATATATTTAATAAGTATCTTTCTAGTGCAAGGATATAGGGTACGGGAGATATTACTGCTCTCTTCCTACTGTGATAGCACTGCAATAGTGATTTTTGCTGATTTACTGTGGTAAACATTATTTTAGTTTATCATAAAATTTGATAATATTTATGGTGTTATGGATGTGATGATAAGTAGATTCTACGGACACTTGTGAACTAAGTATTGTATAGCTCTCTGAGATTGTGGCACACTTGGTATGAAGCCCCATTTTCACAGTTTGATAAGAATAATATTCTCAGCCATTTAGCATTCTCCATTTACTTTGTTGAGACATGGTCAGTGATAACCTGGACACAAGATAAATTCCTCCTGAATGATGCTAAATTCTGCTGATCTGAGAGTTTCCTTCAGGTCTTAGAGTTTACCTCTTAAGCCTCTTCAGCTTGTGACATCTGAAATATTGTAGATGTCTTATACTAGTTACGTACTGAGAAAAGGTCTCGAATAATAATTAGATGCTAGCCTTTGGAAAGATTGGATTAAAGGATGAAACAACAGCCTTGTATGTGTGGATACTGACCATGAAGCAGTATGTGGTAAATGAACCCTTTTTTAGAATCTTAACACTCATATAATCTGATTTAGTCTACTTCTTAGTAAAGCTGAGCCGTAACATTCTGTAGTGAAACAGTGTTACTATGCTTATATTTATAATGCACACCACATAACAGTTATTACATTCTCAAATTATATAATTAAGATGAAACCCTCATAATCTTGAGAAGCAATAAAATCTGGCCTATGGTTCTGTCCTTACTGATTGAATTGTACTTATTCCCATAGTCTTGCCCTCAAACCTAGAGAACACTATTTGCCTGAACGTCTTTGTTCCATTTTAGCCCATCCAGTCCTTATGTCAAGGCAGCATACAGAGCCTTGAGCAGGCCTTCTGCATATTCCTGCAGTAAATCCATTACCTGTGTGCATATTCCCTTTGTACGAATGGATGGAATTTATGACTGTGCATGAGGCATTTGAATGGTACTTGAAGTGGCCTTTTCCTATCCCTTTGCATACAATCAGATTTCACTGAAGTGGGGATAGTAGGTATATAGTGTAACATACAGTGCAAACATGTGGCAAAGGGAGCAGTTTCCCATAAATGCTGGCTCACAAATTGGAGGCCCGTTTCAAAGTGAAATTCCCTCAAATACCAAATTTAGAAAACTGTATCTGTAACTGACTTTTTAATTCTATATGTCCCTATTTTTGCAGGGTAATATGTCTACCAAAGCAAGGAATGAAAGCAAACATTATGTAGACACACTTTCTGCTACCTACTTTTCAAATACATATAAAGCTCTAAATCAAAGAAACTGTAGAAATTTAGAAACATCAGTACTTCTTTGTGTCAATACTTTTGCAGTGTTTTAATTGTCTATCAGTATCACAAGGTTTGTCTTTTTTAATAACAGGAGTAAACTTAATGATTTTATTATGCAATTACCCATGAAATATATTAAAAGCTCTGATTAAAAGGGATTAGTTCATTTAAAAGAAGGTGGTGACAATGGTGGGAGGTATAAGAGAAGATAATCTGCACCGTTTTTTACCTTGCTAATGAATTTATATGACGATGCCTCAGTTCTAGGCTTAATATTTTAACCCACTGCCACTTGCCCTTTCAATTTAATGCCATCTGTTTCTAATGGCCATTTAACATTAAGATAATGACAGTAATATTATCTGCCTAATTAACCATGCAGACTCTAATGGTGCACTAACTGGTTTAGATAAAAGAATTTGCTGATATCTCCCCCTACAGAGACAATACTAGAAAATGTGATAAAACATACCAGAAGTAAACAGTGTCCCTGGCACTCAGTAAGTGTTCATTCAAATGCCATTTACTCAGTATATTTAGACAATCAGTGCTTTAACATCTTTTCAATGTTTTTATGTTCCTACTGAGAATTACACCTTATGCAATCATTGTAAATCTTTCTGGAATACCTAATTGCATGTACTTTCATGCAAATGAATAAGGATGTATCACCTGTTCACTTTAAAGGAAAGTATGATGCCAAATTTTCAGTATGCTGAGATTGTTAAAATTCAGTTTTGACTGTGAAATAAGTTTGGGTTTTCTTTTCCTTTTAAGACTTGACTGCATGATTTCAGACAACACAGAGCTAGACAATCAAAAACTCACAGTAATGTGCCCCTTTTCACTTATTTCCACCAATTTCTCTGTGATTCTTTTTCTGTGAGAAGAAAAATACTGAATTTTGATGCAGAAACAAGACAGATTTATGAGACTGTCAACTCCCAAACAGACTGGGAATACCACATCGAGATCGAAGAAAAAGTGAATTTATTTCTACTAAGGGAACCACACATTTTCCATTCCAAAACTCTGAAAGAATGAATGCTGTAGTAGTGCTGGTGATTCCTTCAATAATTTGGGGATATCCCATGGCATAGCGCTATCTTTTTTTTGATAAGATAGCTGATTATCTGACCAAGGAAAATGCATCAGACCTAATCTATCTGAACCTCACTAAAATACTTAATGTGGTGTCACCATGGGAAATGATTAGTTATGTTTGTGAGACTGGGGATTAGTACAAGAATGTAAAGTGTTTAAGAAACTGACTCCAGCTGAAATAGTAACAAGTTCTGTTAACAGGGAAACTACTGGGTCAAAAAGGGATTGAAGGGAAGATTCTCAAAGATCAGACTTGGGGCTGATCTTATTGAATATTTCATAGATTAAAATGTTTGACATGAGCTAATGAAATCATCAATAAAGAGGAAGACCAAGAGGTCATGTAGAAAGATCTGGATGGCTTTGAGATAATGGCAATAAAGGGGGTGAAAATCAACAGACCAAAGCTACACTCTTAGGGACCAATAAGAATTTCTTCTATCAGCTAGGAGTTGCTTATCTGGAAATGAAAAAGGAGAAAGACTTGCTGTGTATCAGTTGATCACAGAGGGTATATTTAGTCTAGTAAATTAAATGGTGTCAAGAAACATTCCCAGGCAATACTGGAACAGTATAATTCAGAATGGCCCTTGGCATTCCTTTGGTCCATGCCAATTAGCAGTCTCCCAAACAATTCCTGGTCATGCTTCAACTGTTTCTGCATGCTAGGGAATTTTCTCTGTGGCAGTATGGCTGAGATGTGCCTATGTTGTTTTGTAGGTTCAGGATTATAATAATATGGATGCAGGCTATTCCATGCCAGTTGAATTCAGTGTCAAAGAACAATCCTGGGAGCAATCCTTAACTCTTAATGTACAATAAGCCATCATTTTCTATTATAAATATAACCAGAATGACAGTTGACTATACCATAGTACACAGTAGTGAAAATGTAGACTATTTGTGGAAAAAAAAGCAAAATAAAACAAAAAGCAAATGCAGTTCTAAGGTTCAACACAAGGGGTATTTCCAATAGAAACTGGAGACATGACATTTACAAGATTTTATGATTTTTTTTTCTATAAAGATATTCAAATTGGAACAAGTACAGTGAAAGGCTATAAAGCTGATCAGACGTGACTGAAAACTGCTGCTTGTTCCACCTGGCAAGCAAAAGCAGCAAAAAGACATATCACAGGAAGGCATCACAAAGGGAAAAAAATAGAGAAATATAATCCTGACCAAGTTTAAAATTCAGTTTATTAAAAAAAAAACAACAAAACATCTTTTTGGCTTCCAACCAGACAAATAAGATTCTGAAAAAGTCCTCCTGCAAAAGTAATGGATGTAAAAAAATAAGCTAGAGCTTGAGCCCTTGCTTAAGAGGGTCTATTATGAAACTCTCTGGTTATAGGGAACTGAGTTGGAAGAGGAATGCCAGAAGGTGCCTTCCAATCTCATTTTTCTTTGAATATTTACAGGAGGAAATATTCAGCTTCATGAAGAAGAAGAAGAAAAAAAAAAAAAAGTAAAAAAAAAAAAGTTGTGCAGTCTAAACTTTAATGAAAAATATTGTTGTAATTTTCCAAAAAATTAATGTGAGGAAAACCACATGTCACATATTATATGGAATAGAAAAGAGGTGAAAGGAAACAGACTACAGCACTTACCTCATTTTTTAACTTGCTTCCAGAGAACCTTTGAAAATAAACACATTTGATAATTTTTTCATAAGCAGAACTTCTTTACGGTTTGTATATATATAGATATATAAAACAGATCAATTAGAAAAATGATTACATTTCTCTTAATGTAACTATAATAAAAATAATGCTTTTTTTCTTAACTTCTTCCATTGGTTTACCTAAGAATATCAGGAAACCTGCTGGCGTCTTCTAAAACATGAAAATTCAGATTGTTGACCAAACAGTAAAGTATAAAACCAAGTTTCGATTTTTAATTTGGATCTTTGCCACTTCACAAATAGCAAAAGGGCAGCATAGGTGCAAGTCCATAAGGCTTTTACCAGGAAATATATAAAGCTTTTGATACAGCTGAGTAAATTCAGCATAGAAAAACATACATCCTATTAAGAAACCAATTGAGGGATTCTCAATGAAGTCATTAGACTATCAGGCAACTCTTCAGTGCAGAAATTAGAAAGCATACATTTTAAATTATAGCTACTAAACTAGAGAATGTATAATGATAGAGATTCTAATGGATCAGTATAATGATAAATGTTGTTTGATAATTATTTCCTGTTCTGCTAGCTGACAAATGGTAAGATGCTGTGGGCAACATGAAGTTTTATAGTTACTATCATCAATATTGTAAATGTATGCTTTTGTGATGCTCTGCTGTCAGGACAGAAAAACAGAAGCTGAGTGGTTGTGGAATGCCTCTTGCCCAGGCCAGGCACAGGTGCCTGACAGTTTCCAACACCTGATGATCCAGCAGATGTTACCTAGAGTTCCCTTGGTTGCTGACGGATGATTATGAAAGAAGGCATCACTCAGTTATTGCAACATGGAACTCATTAACTGTACAGCTGGATGTATTCATTACAGACTATGGATTTCCATGTGTGCACCAAAATGTATACAGAATGTACAGCAAAACATGAGGCAGTATCTGCTAGCATTGCTCCTCCAGAGCCTTAATTGCTATCTCTAAAGCTACCCTTTACACAGTGCTGTGGATACTGATGTCAAGTAAGTCAGTTAAGCTCCTTTCACAAGTACAAGGCTTCATATTTAAAGGAACTGGGAGGTCAAATTTACAGTGGAATTTAAGTTTTCAGGCATCCGCAACACTGCATTTAAAGGTTATTGTACTCAGCTCAGTTACCTGAATATTAATACATATGTGCCAATTAAGTTTGAAATGGCAACAGAGGCCTATATTTAGGCAACTAAACTCAGGCCCATCGTCACTTCTAATCTTTTGACAAGCTGTCATCTAACATACAGGCCTTGGGGTAAGGGCTTCCCTATGCCTGTATTTGTGCATGGGCATAGTGGGAGCTGATACCATTAACAACCCATATACTTTCCCTGACTATTTCTGCCCCAAGCATGATCCAGGAGCCATTTTTATAGCTCACCTGCCAGAATAGACATCAGACAAAGATGGTTTTATGGTGGATCATTATATGCAGCAGCCAGCAACCAGGAGATTCACTCTCAATTTTGTATCCCTACACTGCCTGATTCTTTCCCTATCCAGAAGCTTGTTCATAACCCCAGGCTACTGCATCAGACAAATCACATGGACACTCTTCAGACAAATAAATCCAACCACAGTGATGGCCCAGACTGTTCAAAATGACCATTTGAGCTAAATCAACTAGGGAGGCAATTTTACTGCTGGACCCTGACAATTCAACATCTCATACATGAGAGCACAAATACTAACATAATAAAGGTTCTGAACTAGCAATTCTCGTGTATGTGGTGAGGATTCCTGAAAACCTTAGAGAGTGGCTGTGCCATCTTTATGTCAGCGTACACTGTCAAAAATCCAGTCGTAGGGAATTTTACAGAACCTCTGCTTTCTTTGCATTAATTGCTGCTAGACTGTGCAAGGACAGAAAAGGGCTGACATAAAGCTGCGGACTAAGAAGGATTATAGTCCCTTACACGGACATAACTGTCTTTTAATCCATTAAATGAGCAAATCATTAAAGATAGTTCTGTAGTATGAAAGCACCTCATCTCACCATGTACCAGCAACACTTCTGCAGCTCTGGATAAAATATTGGACAAGGAAATAGCATATTCCAGTCTACTATACTTTAAGTCCTGCAGTGGAGAGATCTCTCCTTTTAAGCATCATTGGCAACAATACGCTCAATTTTTGCACTTGTAGTACTCTTTGGGAAAAGTCTCTTCAGATATAACCTAAATCTACCAGCAGCTGAATTTTCTATGTGTGATTATAAACTCACTTATTCCTTTCCTTTCTCAGAGTCCCCAGTTATACAGGTATACTGCCACAGACAATGAAAGCCATCATTCAAGCCATATGTGAATACAGACATTTGTTTTACGAACTATTAATCTTTGGCAAACCAACAGGCAGCTATCGTAACGTATTGATCCTGCTAGCTGTCCCTTAAATAAATATAATTAGAGCTTCCTGGGTTAGGTTTAAACTGATATTAGCCAGTCAGAGGACCTGTAAATATTAATCTACACTGGCCCCTCCCTTCTGCCCACAGGTGCCAGCTTCACACCATTCTCCAGACATTTCATATTGGGAAGCTGTTCTGGGGAAAGAACTCAGAGGGTGACACACAAACAAACAAAATGAGGCAAGTGTTCTGGAAATGGTGCTTTGCTGCCTCACACTTGAAAAAATCCTCTGCTGTTAGAATTTGATGCAGCTCTACACTGAGTGCAGTGGGGCCATATAGGAAGACATTAGCAAAACATCTACATCAATCTCTTAAAATAAAATCAATGTATTTAGGGAGTAAACTGCTACTGAAATCTAGGAATGCCAGACATAGCGATACGCAGCAGTAGTAGTTCTGTTATCAACAAAAATTAGTGTCCTTCAAATACTTTTCTCAGGGAAGATTAAAGTTAGAGCTTCACTGACTAAGTCTCAGAAGTGATGTTATTGTACCTGGTTAAGCCTTTTCCAGAATACACAGAATGGTAGTATGCACTGCTTTCTTTAATGCCAATTCCATAATAGTGATACCTGTGGGGAAAAAAAAAAAAAAGAAAAAGAAAATGACAAGTGTTCATGAATGACATGTTAAGTAAAGCAAACTGTCAAATTGATTTTCAATGCTTTCTGAAAACTTTTCTTAACAGTGTCTATCAATTCCTTTCACTGACATGGAAAAAAATCTGGTCTCACAGAAAATAGTACTGTTATGATTTGATCTGAAGTTCAAGACTAGAATCTTCTTTAAATTTAAAACACTTTCTCTCTCACAAGAATATAGGTGGAACAGCATATCTTCTAGAAACATGTTACAACTCTTTTCCCTAATGTGCATTCATTTTCATTTTACTTCATTTCTTGAAAGGGTGCTGGTTTTGATCTTCTGGGTTTATTTTGTCAGGTTTACCTCTCCACAGAGCACTTTTCAGTTGAAAGTAATTTGCCAGTTTACCCTATAAATTGGTGTTCATACTCATATGACAAAAAATGCTAACATGTCATTCATTCATTCATTCATTCATTCATTCCTCTCTCATGTTGTAAGCTGACTGACTCTGAATTATTTAGCCACTTAAGCAGTTCTCATCCACATTTGTCTCCATTACTCCTCTCCTGGACATTACTGCTCCCAAATAGATCTGGAAGAAGGAAATGTGCCTGTTGCTCACGCTCTACAGTGCTTAGACCAAAACCTTAAGCAAAGACACTAAAGCAGGTGAGTCGGTGCTAAGAAAACTGGCTATGCAGTAGATAGTTATTGCTTTCCACTAATTTTGCTACAAAAAGAAATGACCTTTGGGAGAAAGGCAGCAGAGCAGGCTGGGGGTAGCTCCTTCCTTACTGGTCATAGCAAAGTTTGCTTGACTTCATCTATCCAAGGTGATAGACCCTGCCTTATAAATTCCACTCAATATTTTAAAAACTGATTGTGTTAAACCAAATTTGTCAAAGAATGTTATGGACAGTATGTTGAACGGGTTTTTTTGTTTGTTTTTGGTTGGTTGGGATTTTTTTACTAAAATTAGCTTGAAAACACCATGGCAGCTGAACTGCTTCGAAGTAACACTTGCAGTTCATGTACATTACATGTAAACCAAGACTAACACAGAGGTAACACTTTGCAATGCATTACACTCATTTCACTGCAACTTCTCAAAATCTTTAAGAAATGCACTATTAAGACACAAAACCCCCAGCAAATAGTTCACAGAACATATAAACAAAAGTTTTCAGCCCATCTCTGCTGTTCCTGGTGATAGCCATTAAAAATAATCACAGTCTTACTGTTTTGCTCTTCTATGAGACAGTCACCGATAAGAACAAAAGCCTCAGATGCTTTCTATTCACAAAGCTGACTAAAGTCATTAGATACAAATGATATTTAAGAAAACGTACATTAGGGTGATACACTTTCTTAGTCTAGGTAGTTTTGAAAAACTCAGCTGAAGTAGTTGCTCTCTTTCCAGACAGTCTGTTGTGTGCATTCAGGATTTTACAGACAGGAAATGTGACAGAAAGTGGCTGCTGTTAAACATCACAGATTTTAGTTTTTGTCTGAAACTGATGAGTCTACATAACACCACTAGATCTCAGTGGTATCTGGCAACACATAGGAAGGTCAAAAGGTTCTCCCTTATTTTTTTTGCTGTTAGTTCTCTTGCCCTGTAAGTGTATCTTTCTGATGTGGTGATGTGGTGAACTGACCATTTTTAAATGCCTGTTAATACTCAGAAGCTCAGACACAGGACCATCTGCTCATAACTGTTTCATTTTTATCCATTTGAATCAAGAGTTGTCTGATCAAAGCAAAGCAACACCTCAAGGTGGTTCAGAATGCCACTAGGACCTTTCATTAAATGTCATAATGCTAGACTGCTGTCCTCCAGTTCACATACGCTACCGTGTCACCTATGTTGTGAGTTCAAGTCCTCAAGGTTTTCAACCACTGCTTTTGGTTTAGGAGTATTAAACAGATAGATATGGGCCAAAGACCTGGATCTGGAGATTCCTAATATTTGACAGAGTTCTGACAGATATGCTAAAGGCATGAACAATTTTTTCTTCTTTCAGAAAAGTTAAGTAATTTCAATGTGACACAAGAGGTATTGAAAATACATGTTTGCATTCTCTGAAATAACAACATTTACTTAGTCATCGAAAAGATTCTGCATTGAACAGGACGAGAAAAAAAAAAATAGAGCTGGGATTGCTTCTTTAATAATGTTACCTGCACATTTGTCATTGGCCATGTAAGCAAGCAGTTGCCTACATGTCATTCCAATACCCTAAATCTCCCAGTTTCAACCACATGCCATTTTTAAAATTCTAAAATTAAAACTTCAGACTTTAACCACAAATTTGGAATTCCCTCCTGCCAAATTTGGAGTGGGCCAGACTCAAAGAAAAGCACTACTTCTTTACAAAGTTAGGATTCCATATCTAGATTATTTAACATCTAATTCAATACCTGGGCTAAAAACAGGTACTGCTGTATGATTTGGATTCTTAAGTTTCCATTTGTAGGCAATATAGTTGTTCATGCTCTGAGATGCCTCGAGGTATCAGAATTTACAATGACTTTTTTTTTTTTAATGTAGAGAATAGGTATTTTCAGCACCTATTCTTTGTGTATTAAAGGCATAGCTCTTATCATTCTAATTTCCTCCAGCATTTTGTGTCGGTGAATCTTTAGTACTAAAAATACACCTTTCCAGTCATGACAAAGAAGGAATTAAAAAAAAATTATAATCTCTATTTTTCAAGCTCTATCTGGCATGTTTCATAGAGTAATAAGGTCTGAAGATTTTTATTCTTTTCCAAGCTAAAGTCATTAGCTGAATAGCTTGTTTTAGGCTCCCTGTTGAGAGTAATATACCCATCCCAGACACACTGATGACATCTGTAACCTACAACTTCAAGTACCTTATTTCTATCTCTTTATATGTGTATTTCTATGTATATGTACATATGTATTTTACTAGTTATATTTCTATTGTATAATTAATTAAATGGAAACAGTCATTATAAGGAACTTATTCTCAATTTTTTGTAACAAACCTTTTAAGAAAATAAGCTGAACCACTTTGCTCTTTTAATTTCACTGGTTTGTTGTAACATATGTTCCTATGCAACTAGTAGCCCTGATTTTAGCATACACTGACACAAATGATAGCTGATAAGGAAAAGGTAGGCTTAAGCTGTTCAGGGACTTGCAATAACTTGTTATCACATGCCCAGCTGTCATATCAGTTTTATTAACCCACTAAATCATTCCTAATAAATAAGATAATAGTTTTCAGACATGATGGATAAAATCTAAGATTCGTCACTGATCAAAGTCTACGAAGAAATTAAATTGTAACTTGAGCTCAAACAGTCTTCTGTGATATATAGTGAGCAGGATATAAGTTTTCCTGAATAGCTGCTCTGGGTTAATTCATTATAACTGAATTCTAGCAGTGACCACAGTATGTTCAACATTACCTATGCAAAAAGGAAGATTCAGAAACTGCTGCACAAGCAACTGCTCCTTATGAAATACAATCTAAGACAGCAGTGTGGAGTATTTATCATGCTGGGTCTTCTTCCACTCAGCAGGAATACAGAAAACTTCCCCTACATTAATCAATCTGGAACAGTTAGCATATGAGAGATGTTAACAAAATTGTGTCCAATGAGTTGTACCTTCTTGGACAAATGTTTAAATTAGTGTTTTAGTATGGACATTTTTGTACAAATGGGTTGTTGGATGTAAACCCAGAGAGACACTCTGACTTGAAGGCCTAGGATTTATTAGACACAGTTTTAAGTTTCTCCTTTGTCCAGAACGGGAGATGACAAATGCTACTTGGAATCAGAGGAGTTACAAGGTGTATCTCACACCTTGTAACAGCACCTGTATCCTACACCTTAGAGCAGAAGTTCTTTCTCAAATCCAATTCATGCTTATGAGAATGCCAGAAAGAGCTTGACCTTGTTTCTCTATGGAAGAAAAGCAATTTCTGTCACTTTGAAGATGATGGAAAAGGAAACTGATTTTCTTTGCTTTCTTCTGACAACAACCAGGCTCTATCAATACGTTACTGTGTACGCATGCAGCATCCAGTAAGATACTTTATTCCTGAGGAATTAGCTTTTCTTTGCAATATAAGAACGATTCCCTTGGAACGGAACTGTCTTTTTCCCTTCCTGTTTTTCCTGCATCTGGATCAGTAGAGCCCTGAACAATGATCAGAGCTCCCAGGCGATACTGCCATATCTCTGTCAGGAGTAGTTAGTATTATTACTGCTCCTGCTAACATTACATCAAAATAATGATAGCAACAACAGAAATAAAGCAATGTCATTACACTACCATGTTTAAACACATAGGATTTAATTGCTACTGAGAAGTGTCTCTTACCAGTCCCAGTAACCCAGCTGTGTTCCACACAGAAACAGCTTACCACATTTAGAGTTCATGCTGACATAAAAGCAGAAGGTAACTAGTCATTTCCCAAAAGTGATGAAGGGTCCCTTAATTTGCTGATTAATTCAATGGAAATACTTCTGTAAATTATATTTGTGTGACTAGCTGCTACCTGGTGAAAGTAAAAATGAATTTGCTCTTCAGAAAGTCTGTGGTTCTGAGGGGAATATGGTACACAACATCAAAGACAGCAAAATAACTAACTACAACCAGAGATCACTGTTTATAATGCCACTTCTCTATGACTACTTGCTGCTGCATCCAGTCTCTGAACTGGAGATATTGTCACTTGTGCCTTTTATGAGGTCCCCTTTTGTACAGTAAGAACAATGTAAATGTATCTTAGTGGAAATGAGAATTACAGAGGAAAAGTCTCCGAGGAAAATTCAGATAAAAAAAAAAATAAAGAAAAAGAAATGCCAGATGTTCAAACAAAACCTGCTGATGCCTCATACCTTTGAGGAAATTGTTCAAGAACAGTTAATCCACATGAAAATATATATGGTACGCAACACCAAGGTCAGTAGAGATATGAGATCTGCTGAAAAAACACTGGGCATGAGGGATTTCTGTGCTAATACTGTTAAAAGTCTTAGAGAAAAGGGGAATATAGTGACACATGTCCAAACAATTACTTTTGTACCTAGATTCCCATGTCAAAAGCCAGGTTTGAAACTTACTCCTTTATTTAATAAAGGTTGACTTACTGTGCTAGATTATGCAGACACATGATACATTTTTGAAGTTTGAATCATGACTGGATGCTGTTTATCAATTCATTAGATATGTGAGAACAAAAATATAACAAGTATTTGGGAAATTTTTTTCCTCGTATTATCTCATTCATTGTAACTTGAAAGTGGTTCTCCAAATATGTTGGGTTATGAACCTAAGACTTAACCAAGGCACTGATGAATTAGTAGGTTGTCAAGTATTCCCGCAGAGATCTGAATGCCAGATCTCCTAAAATCTTAAACACAACACCAGCACAAATGTCCAGTCTGCAAAGCCAAGTGTCTATATCAGCTTATGCCTGTAACCACAGCTGAACTTCATCACAGCAGACAGTACATGAAAGCCCTCTTTTCCCCTATAAATAACCTTTCTAAAAGTAACTAAAAACCCCTCTATTCAGCACCTATAGGTCATCTACAAAAAGAGGAATTAAATTCCATTCCAGTTTTCTTCTCTAGAATTCAGATTGTGTACTCTCTTCTGAAAAACAAAACAAAAAAAATCAACAGATTATGAATTTGTAAGACTGTGACAGAAACTATGCAAAAACTGTCCCCTGTTAAGAAAGGAAAAATATTCTATACAGACTTTATTTCCTTCAGTTTTAATTTCTATTAATGATCATTTAAAATAAATACTTAAGACATGCTCAAGAAATTGAATGTCTTTGTAAAAATTTGTAACTGAACCACCATTGTTTATACTGCACAAACCCTAAAATTCACAAATTACACTCTTCAGCAATACTAAGGTGGAATCAACTGTCTCTTATATTTCTAAGGCAGGAAGAAAACCAAGCATAACAACATGAAACAATCCCCCAACTTATAAAAGTAAATAATGCATCTTTCAGACATTCTTAGTATATCGTGAAGCACTTAAGAAAAACAGTGTCTTGTAGTTATTTTCCTTTTCAGTCTCCTTTCATTTTCAGTTGTGCTCATAAATTACTGGAAGACAAGAGCAGCTTTGTCTTTCAAGGATAAGTCATTCAAAATAAAGTTTTCCCAAACAGAATATTTGATTTTTTTCTATTACTATCAATATTCTGGTTTTCTATTTTATTAATTAGCAAAATGTCTCTTTGCTCATTTTCTGGACTTCAGTTTTGTTTCAGTAAACCATCAACATCAACTCCTTGTGCTTTTTTTAATAAGTCAAGGGTAGTTTCATGAATCCTATTCAGTAAGTACATAAACACATTTGTAATTTTAAGCATGAGAAAAATTCTAGGGCTACTCATATATTTAAAGGCATGTATCTCCTAAAATAAAGGCATTAATAATAAATGATTAATTTCTGTGTATACACAGAAAGCTGGACACAATATTTATCCTAATTTCTTCCTTGCAGCAATGTTTTACTTTTAGGAAAACGTATTTTGAAATTAATAGAAATAGACAGATAAGGATCTGGTCTAAATTTGATTTAGGATTGAAAACGATTAAGTTCTTGAAGAGTTACTTTAAAAGAACAAAACTCTTTAACTAGTCCTAGTTTATGTTGAATGGTATGGGTACATTATTTTAGGTTTAAATATTTTTTCAACTGTATACAGATGAACACTGAAATGACAGTTTAAAACACAACATTCAGAAAAGCTTAGAGTCAGCCTTGGTTTCAGGCAATAGAGAGAACTGTTGTATTTGTGACTCCCCAAACAGGGATAGAAGTTTCCTAGAATTACCTAACTCATAGTGTGACACTGTCAATACCGTAGAGCATTATTTTGACTTGTCTACATTCCTTACACCAATATACCACACAGTTTTATTTCCTTAAGAAGTAGCATTGCCCTATTAAAAAAAAGACAAGCAGAACAAAAACAACAAAAAACCCCACAAACAAACAAAACACAAAATCATACTGGGGACAATTCATTAGTCCTTCCTTAGCATTCTTGATACTAGGTCATACGAGGGAGGATGGATGCAGGGGAATATGTTGCTACTGCTGTGTACCACAGTTTTACACTAACTTTATCATGGGCAAAAAGCATACAATTATCCATAATCTATTCCTAGAGTCTAATATTCCACAAAGCAAATATACAGATTAATTGGATATATTATTTATGAAATGACTGCACAATAGGTTGTGTACTTCTCGGAGTTTTATAAATTACCCACAACAAAGAGCAGACATATAACTTCTTCTCAGTTTAAGAAAATGTTTTCTTCTAGTGTCTTTAATCCAAATTGTTACATAGAGAACAGTGAAACAGTTCACACAACTTTCAGTTCACACAACTTTCACAACAGTTCACAACTTTCACTGAACACAGTGAAAGTTGTTAGGTTTGCAAATGGCAAATAAAATCACAGTTCATTTGCACACTATTTATAGAAAGATGAGCAGCTATAGAAAAGATACGTGTATTATATGTTTTTCATATATAACATTTTGACATATATTTTCAACAAATGCATCACTCTATAAATATAATTAAAAGTTTTAGAAGCTTAATCAGTTTACTTTTAGAAATTATGCCTGCTGTAATGCTTTCAAACTCTGTATCAGTTTCATCACATACATGAAAGTTATCTCTTGCAGTTTGTCACCCCAATAAAGTTTCCAACAGTTAATGTATATTATGGAGATACGGAAATACATGTAGTTCTTCAAATGTTTTATGTAAGTGGATATACAGATAATTGTGCCTTACTTTGAATGGCCCCTTGTTCCAAGCCGCCTTGTGGTGAGGAGCGGAAATTTCTGGCGAATGGTCTAAAGAGAAAATAATTGTATTAATTTCTAACCTTCTTATACTTTCTTAGCAATTTGTTCACAGAAAAGTCATAGTGCAAACATATGGTCTAATGTAGTCCATTAATAAATATTTGTGACATCTATGTCACAACATAAACAATTAAGCATGTTTCACACTGCTGGGGTCCTTCTATCCTCATCCATCTTGCATATCTCCACCTCATGTATCTCCGGTGTTCCCATGCATAAACTCCTTCCCACCTGTTCTTGCTTTTCGATTTCACTTCTACAATTTAAAATCGAGTTTTCTTCACCAGGATCTTGTTTCTTTCAGGTTCATAAAATGCAACTCTATCTTTTGCTTCAGAGGTCTAAACAGAACCAAGGGAAGATCTGCCCTCAAGCTATTCTGTTTTTGAAGTCAAACACCTAAAGATTAATTGATTTTTTATTTGAAAAGTGTGATCTGAAGGTTAAAGCAAGCAAATATTTGCCTCACAGGTACTTCTGTGTCCTCCACTATCAAAGTTCTGGACAGTCTTAAACTCATTTATACTCACTGAAACCCTAGAAAAGTTTCTATTAGCTCTACGCTGCACATAAAGAATTCATGTTATGTGATTTGACCCACATCAAACAAAGCATTATGCCACTGTACTCAGATTGAGATAGTGCCCTAAAAACATCTTACTCTTCCTGTAAAAAATGATGCTTAAGGCAAAAGGCTTACTACATAAAAAAAGTAATTCAGTAATAGAGGTACATCTAATAGATAGATCACTGTTGAAACAAATTTTAATTGGAAAGCTATTGTCTTCCTCATTCAAACTGAATCTGTGTAATGAAAATCAGACGTATTCTCTTAGTATATCCAATTCAAGAGGAAAAAAATTAGTAAGTGAACATTTTATGAACTGGATTTCAAATCCATTATTATTATTTAATTAAATTAATGCATTTTGCTATGTATGAACAATGACTAGATCCATAGTGTTTAAAAAAAGATGATCTTTGAAGCATTTTTGGTTTCCTGTTTCAGTAACTACTCAGGATTTAATTTGGAGAGTTCACATCTCCCTTTCATTAAATCATTTCAGGATTAATTGCAGGGAAGGGTAGAAAAGGGGATGAATCAACAATTTTTCATTCAGGAGCTCTTTGTGTTATTAATTTTTATTCCCTTCTTGTATTGCTACTTGTGTCACATCTCACTTTACACACTGCCTTTAGTATAATTAAAAGTATCTTCTATGTCAGATATGGTTTTGTGTAAAGAAGCCAATTAATGTCATCATCAAAAAGGAAAAAAAAAAAAGCTCTTGGAGAGAATGACTTTCTTTTGTTTTGTATGAAATAACAATAAATCAAAGGGAATTCCAGTTTCATTCTCCTAAAGCTGATTCCATGAAATCCCTTCATATGCAGCAGTGTAGCTAGTCTGATTCCACATGTTGGCAGTAGAAAATGTGAATTTGACACAGGTGTTCTAAATTCTAATTCTATCAAAGAATTAATCTATCAAATTATGAAGGCATTTTCTCTTTACCTTCCCAAATGTTGCAGCACAGGCAGGTTCCAGCTTCTCTTTTCTGCAGAAGTCTAAATAATGCGCATAAAGAATGCATCTTGGTAAACAAACTCCTTCACAGACAACGTAGTTTTCTTCCAGCCTGCAAAGAGAAAGAAACTGACAGAGTAAGAGGCAACATGCCGTGTCTTCCAATTTCATTTCATTCTAGTTTTTGGTATTGAGTTTGGTATATGAGTTCCTCCTGAATAAGACAGGCACTACAGACCAAGTCCATGCTTGGTGCTTAGGTTAGTTGCAGACTATGGAAAACATGGTGACGAGTTACTTTTCTTGAGTCTTTTTCAAGGTCAGGATTTTTTTTCTTTATATAAATAATTACATGTTCATCACCTAAGAAACAGCCTTGCTCTGAAAATAAAAGTGCTAACTAGACTGGGCTTATGTCTGTCCTTAGAATAAAGCAGGGGCTTCAATCTGCATCTTCTGACCCACTCTATCACTCAGGCTATGGTCTCTTTTTCTTCCTACTTTTGTTTTTTTTATGTCCATGCTGGACCTGAGACTGTTTCTTAACCAAATCGTACTGAAAAGCAAAAAAATGGCTTTTTCTGACGGGAGTGTAGCTTCCCAATCAGTTTACAGAATACCAGTGCCTAGTGATGGTCATTAAAGTAAAATTTAAAAAACTGAAGTAAAAAAAATGGTTGTCTTCACTTGACCAGAATTCTTGGTAACAGCTGGGTATTTTACTGTTGTCCTGTTTCTTCTCTTTATCAGTTTACATTATTTGCTATTCCTGGGATTAGGTGCAATAAATTTATTTCTTAAATTACATGAATCTATAATAAAATACTGTGTAGTGAAAGCTGCATACTGAATAATTTTGCACTGACTCACCAGACTCAAACCCCTACAATTTACACTCAGAAGTCAGATGTAAACTACACTAAGAAACTGGATCATTTAGATTGTTCTTCTTTTTCAGTTTGAAGAAAAAAAAATCCTAGATTCACAGTCTGCATATGGTAACTAAATTCTCATTTAATTCAGCAGCACTCCTTGCTGATTTCAAATGTACTTCAATAGAAACATTAATCAATTAATGTCTGCAGAATTTGACCTCTAATTTGGTTAATTTTTGAACAGATAAAATGAAGTAAAGTTAGGGCTTCTGTGGACAGTATAATGTAATGTAAAAAATACATTATAGGGCAGTGAAAATCTAACAGTCACAGACTTAAAGGATAATTAAAACCTCCATTCACAAATGTAATTCTTCAGTAATGTTTCATTACTATTTTTTTGATATATTTCATCAACAGCCACATACACTGACAATCTGACAGATTTCTGTTAACTGCTAAACCTCTGCTAATTTATAAATAAATAAATAAATAAATAGAGAGTAGATGCCCTTATTGTAGATTAGGTTTATTTAAATAAATAAATAAATCCTCAACTGATCAAACGTCCCACAACCCCACAAACGACAAATATTTCTAAAAGAGCTGTGAGATGTGACTCTCTTTGCCGGCTCAGCTTTCAAGAAAGGTCGTTTCGGACCTGACGGACACATCGTCTCGGTCCCGCCGGTGGCGGCGCAGGGAAGAAGTCGGTCTGCACGTCTTCCCTACACACTCACAGCAGTTGTGCATGTGTGTCCCTGAGCGCACATACATGTCCCTGC